>CABHPP010132959.1:28486-42524 GCA_902168425.1 Peromyscus attwateri
GTCCCAAGTGCTGGGATCAGAGGCATATGCTCACTATACCAGGCATCTAATTTTAATTCTATTTATTTTGGTTGCTGGGATCGGACCCAGGGTGTGCCAAGCATGTGTTCCACCACTGAGTCCCACCCCCAGTTTCCCCAAGTGCCATTCACCCTCCAGGCAGTGCACAGACACGCTCTTTGGTCTTCTGGTCTTCCCTCTTTCCTCTTCAAGGGGTTGTCTGCTGCTGTTGTGTGCGCATCAGATGACACTGAGTCAGGCTGGAAGATTGCACACATCTACACGAAGCATTCTTAGCTTCCTAAACTCCAAACATGTAGTGCCAAGCTGGGGCACTGTGCTGTGCACTCATTCATTCAGTAGTGCTTTCCTCCTCCTGCAGGGTCAGCCTCATTGTTCTAAGGAGGTATCAGTCTTGGTTATGATTTGTGAAATGACCTCATTAACTTTAGCATTGTGTTGGTTCCAAGTTAGGTCTGTGTAGTTGTCCTTTCCAAATAAAAATGAGTGGAAGCCAGAGGAAACGGCAGTCATCCCAGCACTTGGCAGGAGAGTTGCCAAGAGTACACGGCCAGCCTGAACTACATAGTGAGCTCTAGGCCAGCATGGGCTACAGTGTGAGACTGTCTCAAAACAGGATCAAAAACAGTGGATGAACCCAGTAGAACTAGCATTGAGGTGTGGTAGAGAGGAAGAAAGGATACCAAGCCTGAGGCTGACACTAACTCCAAAAGCAACTGCCCAGCAATGGACTTGCATTGTGGAGGCATTTGATTGGCATGGATAGTTGGAAAAGTAGACTTTCACAGTGACCCTCAGAGGCTGCAGGGTGAATGCCACCTCCTACATTATTACTTGTACCCTAAATTTCTCAGAGGCTTCATGTATTCTATGGTTCTGTGTGCCATAAAATAGTCATTAGGTTGACAAGCATCTAACACAAGAAAGTGAGGGACAAAGGGTTTGGAGAGGTGGAGGGGACATGAGGAACTGCCACTGGCTAATACAACTCAACACTTTCTTTCTTCCTTGCTTTTTTTTTTTCCAAGACAGGGTTTCTCTGTGTAGCCTTGGAGCCTGTCCTGGATCTTGCTCTGTAGACCAGGCTGGCCTCAAACTCACAGAGATCCGCCTGCCTCTGCCTCCCAAGTGCTGGGATTAAAGGTGTGAGCCACCACCGCCTGGCATCAACACTTTCTATTCTGTTTCCAGGAAGCAGGTCTTAGCCCCTCTAAGATGATAGCTTTTAGGAATGTGCTGGGCAAGAACATTCATTGGTCACGGTAGGACAGAAATACCCCTCGCTATAAGTCCATTGGTGACGGGTTTTGAATTACCGTTTTCTCTAAGTGATAGCTACCAGACAATAACCAAACATTTCTTCCTTTTTCAGTCTGCATTTTCTGACAATTTCTGAATACACTGGGTATCAGTATCAGATATAAATGATACCCCAGCTAGTTTTATGTCAATTTCACACAAGCTAGAGTCATTGGAGAGGAGAGAGTCTCAATTGAGAAAGTGCCTCCATAAGATCTGGCTGTAGGCAAGCCTGTAGGGCATTTTCTTAATTGGTGATTGATGTGGGAGGGCCTAGACCATTGTGGCTGGTGCCACCCTGGGCTGGCGGCCCTGGGCTCTATAAGAAAGCAGGCTGAGCAAGCCATGGGGAACAAGCCAGTCAGCAGCACCCCTCCATGGCCTCTGCATCAGCTCCTGCCTCCACGGTCCTTTCCTGTGTGAGTTCCTGCTCTGACTTCCTTTAGTGATGAACTGTGATGTGGTAGCTGAATAAGCTCTTTCCTCCCCAAGCTGCTTTGGTCATGGTGTTTCAATCATAGTAATAGAAATGCAAACTAAGACAAATGATATCTATAAATAAACATTTGATAATTTATTATTTTATGGATAAAGGTGATTTTCAACTACAAGTATAGAAAAACTGAAAGCTGGGCCACAGAACTCACTTCTCTCTCTCCCTCCCTCCCTTTCTCCCTTCCTTCCTCCTATTTTAATATTTTATTTTTTCTCTTTTTGAGGGTCTTGGAATATAGCTCAGGCTGTCCTTGAGCTCACTGTGTAATCCAGGCTAGTCCCCTGTCTCAGCTTTCTAAGTACTGGGATTACAGTACTAACACCCTGGCTGAGCTGTTCTTCCCCTGGGGATTATGTGTACTCGGTGCTCTAGTGTTCTGTACACACCACTCCTCTGCAGCATCAGACAGCCCTTCCTTATTATATTGCTGTTTTATAATTAAAAAGCTGAAATCCAAATCCACCATGTCTCAAGATTAAGAACAATGGTTCATTCTTTCAATCAAAATGAAAAGATACTCCTGTGCCTAGCTTACAAGACTGAACAGACTCACTGGGTGTGAAATGCAGTGGAAAATGGACTGTAGTGCTGAAGCCCTGTTGAAATGCATCTCACAGTCTGTGAAACCATCTTCAGTCTAGTGGAGAGAGAATGCAGCGGGATTGGTGGAGAGAGAGAATGCAACGGATTGGTGGAGAGAGAATGCAGCAGGATTGGTGGAGAGAGAATGCAGCAGGATTGGTAGAGAGAGAATGCAGCAGGATTGGTAGAGGGAGAATGCAGCAGGATTGGTGGAGAAAGAATGCAGCAGGATTGTACTCTAGATGCAATAAAGAAGACAGAACATGCTGGAAATGATAAGTGCACTCTTAGAAGTAGAAACTACATGCTGCATAATAAAGGATCCAGATTTTGTTAAAAAAAAACACATAAAGATATCTTCAAAAATTAGTTGCTAAGCAAGAGCCCAAGAGTGGTGGTGCACACCTATAGTCCTAGTACATGGGTGTAGAGGGAGGAGAATTGTGATATTTTATTTTATTTTTTTGTGATTTTAAAAAAAGGACTTATTTTTATTTTATGTATATGAGTGTTTTTCTTGCATGTATGTCTGTGTACTACATGCATGTCTGGTACCCAAGGAGGCCAAAAGGAGGCATCGCATCCCCTGGAGCTGGAGTTACAGGCAGTTGTGAGAGACCATGTGGGTGCTGGGAATTGAACCCTGGTCCTCTGCAGGAGCAGCCAGTGCTCTTAACTGCTTAGTGATCTCTCAGCCCCGAGGATTGTGAATCTGACCTGGGTTACAGACTCAGGCACCAGCCAAGCTATTAACTCAGTGTGGTGTATTTGCAGATGTTGGAGCCCTAGGGTGATGTATAACTGTCTCCTCTTGACTCCCCCAAACTCTACAATGTTAAGAGACTTTTACTGGCAGTTGAACAGTTGTGTAAAATTTATGTATGGCTTTAAAACGAGGAGCTGAAGAGATTGCTCAGTGATTAAGAGCACTTCCTGTGCAATCCTGAGTACTTGAGTTTGGATCCCAGCACCTATGTGACAAGCCTGATCCTGTGTGTGCATGTAATCTCAATGTTGTAAGGGGTGGAGATAGGAAGTTTGCTGGGACTTGGTGACTTCCATCCTAGCCAAAAAAAAATGAGGTCCAGGTTTAGGGAGAGACCCTGCCTTAAAGGAATAAAGTGGAGAGTAGAGGATACTCAAAGCCCTCCTGTAACCTCCACATATCCGTGTACACATTCATGAGTATGCCTTCCCCCATGCATATATATTACACATATACCTCTCTCTCATACACAGACAGTAAATAAAAATAAAATGATGTATCTTGCCTTTTAAAAAATAGCATTTAAAAACTAAATATTAACCTCTCCTTAAAATTTGAGAAAAGGGCCCCATGTAGCCCAGGCTGGCCTTGAACTTACTATGTAACTGCATGATATGTAACTGCATACTATGTAACTTACTATGTAACTATGTAACTGCTGTTGACTTTAAACTTCTGATCTCCCTGCCTCTACCTCTGAGAGATTATAGGCATGTGCTACCACGGCTGGATTATGTGGCTCAAACCCAGGGTTTCCTGGATGTTAGGCAAAGGAAGAGTGTGCTTTTTAGGTAAGCATTCCACTCTGAGCATCACTCTTGGCCCATGTACCAGTCTTGCTTAACTTTTTACCATTCATCATGTGTTTTCATTTTCATATTAGTGACTGGTTTTGAACATGAATTTATATTTAGGAGTATTATTTGCTTAGTACTTCTTTAGAATACCAACACATATTTAATATTTATATTTATGGAAATTTTTTTTCTAGAGATGATTTTAACTCAGAAATATTCTCTTACTGTGCTGCATTTAGTTCACTAACTCCTTTTCTGCAGTGCTGAGGGTTGAACCCCAGGTTCTACACTAAGCGATCGCTTTGCCCCTGAGTGATGGCCCCACCTTCACTGACAATTTCTTTTAAAGATTTGTTTTTATTATTTTTAATTATGTGTGTGTGTGTGTGTGTGTGTGTGTGTGTCTGCATGTATGTACATGCATATAAATGCAGGTGTCTGAGGAAGCCAGAGGTGTGGGACCCCCTGGAGCTGGAGGTGTAGACAGACCGTTATGAACTACCTGATGTGGGTGCTGGGAACTGACCTGGGTCTCTTAGCAGTTGAGCCAACTCTCCTGCTTCATCACTAACAATGATTATGAAACAATATAACAGAAGACCCTAGTGTTAAGTGAATTAAGTGCAGATTGCATATTTTCATTATGTCCCTATCATATGATAAAGATTTCCACTTATAAAACCACTTATAAAGATGCTGGTTTTAATTTTTAAAATGGCTTTGAACTCCAAAATCATTTCATGCATCTCAATATCCAAGTACTCTAAGGTCAAAGTGTAAACTGGTATCTGCCAGTGGGAGATGATCGCAGAGTCTGAGGATCATGATGTCAGAGAGATGAGAACCAGGGCCCTGGGGCATAACTTTGGTTCTAACAGCTGCAGCTGCAGCTTCATAAAAATCATTAGTGTCTCAGGAAGTCATTAACCTTCGACCTAATTCTAATGGATTGGAAAGTTAATTTAGATTTTAATCAGAGTATTATCTGCAAGTAGCTAAAAAGTTATAAAATTAAATGGCTCATCTGCAATTGCTTGTTTTCATCTTTCCCCCATCTCTATTCCCAGAACAGTGATTCTGAACTCGAAGATCTCTATCTTTCAGGAGTGACCTTGAATGTCACCCTCTTAACTGATTATTTCATTCATAATTTATTGACTTCTATCTACTTCCCAGTTTTCAAATATTCAGTCTTTCCATTGGTTTTGACAAGTTGTTTGAATGTGAAGTGTCCTCCCAGGCTTGTGTGTGTGTGTGTGTGTGTGTGTGTGTGTGTGTGTGTGTGTGTATGTGTGTGTGTGTGTCTGAATACTTGGTCCCCAGCTGGTGGTGCTGTCTTGGAAGGAACCTTTAGGAGCTAGAGCTTTGCTGGAGGAAGTGGGTCACTGGGGCTGGGCCTTGAGGTTTCATAGCCTGGTTCTGCTTTTGACTGCTCTGGGCTTCCTGACTGCTGATACAATGTGACCATCTGCTTCTTGCTTAGCCTTTGCCACGAAGATGGACTGTATCCATGCTTGAATCACCAGCCCAGATAATCCCTTCTTTCTTAAACTGCATTTTCTCACAGCAGGGAGAAGAGTGACCCACTGATAGGCTGTGGCGGCTTTTCCTGTTGTGTGTTTTCTTCTCCCTAGAAGCGACTCCATTACTCCAGAGACTTCATTCCTTCATCTGTCCAATTTCCCAAGATCACATGATGAGGCCTTCTCTTACGGTCTTGAAGCTTTATATGAGCTCACGTGTACATCTGAGCACCAGGAAGCTGGCAGGCACGTTAGCCGTCTGGCTCTCACTCCCACTTCAGGAAGCAATACCCGTCCACCATGCAGAGTACCATTCCCTTCCCCTGAGCACCTTGGGAGCCTGCTAGTTCAGTTTCTCTAGGAGAGCCTGTGGTGGGGCAGAACCAGCGTTTCAGAGAGACTTCCAGGGTGGCCTTTGGTATCACAGGTGCCTTGAAGTCTGGGATTTCAATGGTTTGCTTCTCAAAGCCATAGCTGCTCCTTGCTTCCTACCTCGACAGTTCTAAATTTGTCCTTCTACCT
This sequence comes from Peromyscus attwateri, assembly GCA_902168425.1. Taxonomy (NCBI): domain Eukaryota; kingdom Metazoa; phylum Chordata; class Mammalia; order Rodentia; family Cricetidae; genus Peromyscus; species Peromyscus attwateri. Next base: position 34,493 of record CABHPP010132959.1, read on the forward strand.
CTAAGCTAAGTTACTTACAGTTTTCCTGTCTCTCCAGAGGTGACTAGGGGATTCAAGGCTATGGGAACTATGTTAATTTCAGAAAATATGTATTAGTTCTATTCCCTATTTTAAAAACATTTATTTAAAAATTATTTTTGTGTATGTGTATGTCTGTCTGTATGTACATATTTGTGCATGTGGCTATGAAAGCCAAAAGAGGGCATCAGATCCCCTGGAGCTGGAGTAATAGGCAGCTGTGAACTCCTGATGTGGGTTTTGGGAACTAAACTCGGGGATTTTGCAAAAGCAGAAAGTATTCTTAACCCCTGAGCCACCTCTCCAGCCCTTCTATTTTCTATTGTTCTTATTTTGAGACAGGATTAGAAATACTTTTGCTGTTAATACTTGAGACTGTCTCCCCCCCCCCCCCAGTGTGATATAACATGCATGTGAGTGCAGGCGTATGTACCTAAGCATGCCTGCAGAGGCCAGAAGAGCACAACACACCTGTGGACATCTAGCATCTTGTTCTATCAGACTCTGCCTTACCCTATTGAGGTAGTTCCTCTCACTGAAATCTGAGCTGGGCTGGTGGCCAGCAAGTCCTAGTGACCTTCCTGTCTCTGCCGCTCACAGTGCTGGGTACAGGCCCCTGTGCAACCAAGCTCAACTTTTTATGTGGGTGCTGGGAATTTAAACTCAGGTCCTCAAGCTTGCACAGTGGGTCCCTCTTCTTTTCGTCACCATGTTTGCGAGAGTGTTGGGGTGTTCACCCTGGGGGTTCACATAATTCCTTTCCCCTTCAATCAGGGCTCTTTGTAGGAAAGGACAGAGACCAGTTCTGGTTCATTTGTGGTCACACCATCCATGGACAAGCTCAACATCAGGGGAGAGAGGGCACAGGTCAGGGCATTCCAAAAGGCTGAGGAGCAGGACTCGGGAGCACGTTCATGAGTGCACTGCTCTGAGAGTTCCGTCTGTTCCTCCCAGCTCATTTGTCTCTTTAACCAAAGTCAGATCCAGAGTGGAGAAGGTCGGATTGGGATCATGTGTCCTTTGCCTGAGCAGTTCTGGGCCAAAAGAAAGGGGGAAAAGTGTCTACAGAGAACAAAGCAAACACAAAAGAATACAGCTGTCTGTTCAGGTGATAATTTTACAGCATTGGAGAAGTGAATGGACGTCTGGCTTTGCCTTTTTTTAGAGAGAGATTTTAAGCAAAAATTCCTCCTAGAATGTGCCAGGGCCTCTGGCAGGCCACTTTTTATGACAACGTGTCTGGCTGGTACAGACTGTCCACATTAGGGGAAAAATACTTGCCACCAAACACTTGCCTGAATCCTCTTCAGGAGAACATCTCTGAAATGCTTTTCATAGGATGTTTTGGGCCAGAATTAAGAAATTTCTCTAGGAAGAAAACACTTTCCCAGCCCCCTGCCTGGTCTTTTTCTTCTCGAGTTTGAATAATTTCTTTCTAAGAAAAATACCTGGAATAATTATTCGTTTTTTTCCCAGTGGAGAAATGTTTAGTTTTGTAGTGTAGGTTCCTGTGAGGACATGGGGTTGGTCCTACATCTCAAATTTGCAGGGTGGTCAGAGTGATTTACAGCCTGTAGCTTTGGAGGTCAGCTCTGAAGCAGTTGAGAGTGAGAGAATAATCAAAGTATGTTTTCCTAAGTCCTTCTCTTAACAGACCGAGCTGTATTCTTCCCAGCCAAGCACCCATCTACAACAACATCCATATTTCAGTCTCAGGGGCAAACCAGCCTCAAAAGTTTGCATATTGTCAGGGTAATTAAATCAAGACTTTGGCACTGCACAAAGAGATTTCCCAGAAATTTTGGGCCCCAAAGAGGACTCCTGTCAAACAGAATCAGTTCAGCTTGCTCAAGAAAAGGAAAATTACAGTAATACTTACAAGCGGGATCAGCACAAATCTAATGTTTTCCTAGAGTGATCAGGTCTCTGGCTTTGCCAGCAGGGTGCTTTGTATAAATAATATGGAGTTAGCGTGAATTTTTGATGTTTGGACAAAATGACCAGGAACACAGCTCCCTCCTGTAAGTTCTTTCAGGGGTCATTTCTGCAGATAGGTCAGCCATGCAATGTGAGTTTAAAAGGGAACAGGTGTATACCAGGTGTGTATCAGATGTGCACCAGGTGTGTACCTGGCCCTTTTGTAAATCTCACCGATCCAGTGTATGCGCTTCCATTCTCTTTGCAACATGAATGAAAGTCTCATATTTGAAGTGCTGCTGAGGTCAAGGCCTGGGGATTGTAACCCATGCAGAACCTTAACGATTTGCAAAAGTCTTGGCATTTAGCATGTTACCATGAGACGTCCTGAGCTCAAGTGAGGGCAGTAGCAGTCATTCGCTCACAGTTCAGCATGGAAAGGGATGAGGAGCAAGAAAGGATGTGCAGAAGGGCTCCGGAAAGACTTCAGTTTGTAGTTTTCCCATCTGAAAGTGGGGCCCTGGAGCCCCACTTCTGAGAGGACAGGTGCTAGTTGAGACACCGTGGCTGAAAGTGGTGGGCTGAATTCAGCATGGAACCAAAGTGCATTGTTTGGCTAGGGAGACGGTCCAGTCAGCAAAGTGGAAGTCTTAATTATAACGAAGGCAGGAGGTGATTCTGTTGTTGTTCTTGCTGGTTTTAAAAGCTAATGGCACCGCAGGGTAGAGACCATTGTTGAGATCCATGTATAAGCTAAGTGCCCCAAGGTGGGGATAATTGACTAGGGTTGCAACCAGCTGTTGCAGAGTATCTGGCCTTGCTGAGGCATGAGAAACCTAAGTGAAAAATTGTCCTATTTCAACAATACTCTGATGTTGGTCCAGTGAGATGGCTCAGGAGCTAATTGCCACCAAGCCTGATGACCTGAGTTCAATCCCTGAGTTCTACATGGGTGCATGAAATTTGTGCCCCAGCACCATCATGCTTCAACACGCCACACTTTGCAGTTCAGTGCAGGTGACATTTCTTGAGCACCTCCAATTTTTTAATTAACCCCGCTGTTTATATCAATGCTTCTAGACTGTATAATAATGAATTCCTTGTGAAACATCTCAGGCAGGTCATTAATTGCTTTAAAGTACAATTTAATGCAATGCTTCATGGCAGGAAGTGAGTAAGATCATAAAGACCTTTATTGCTGAAAACCACACTTAATATTTTTATGGCCCAGTTGGCCTGACAAAGTATTCTCTGTGAGTCATCACTTCAAAGCAAGGCCCTGGGATTTATGAAAGACATAACAGCGGCCCAGGCCCATTGTAGAAAGGCCCATGAACTTGAAATGCTCAGGCAAGACCTTTCTAGTACAAAGTAATGCATAAGAGGGTGACTACAAAATGGTCTCAGAAGGCATGTGACCAGGTGTATTTACTGCAAATCTTCCAATCACATACGTGCACACTGTAATACACATATGTGTTCCTGTGTTAATGCAAGTGGGAGGCCGGTGGTCAGTCTTCAATGTTGTCCCCCAGGAACTATCCCATTTGATTTTTTGAGGCAAGAGTCTCTTGCAGGGGCCAGGGGTTCACTTCCTGACTCTGCCTCCCGAGCACTGGGATGACAAGCATTAGTTACATTCATAGTTTTATACATGGGTGCTGGAGACTGAACACAAGTTTTCATGTTTGTGGGGCAAGTGCTTTACTGACAGGAATATCAGCTCATGGTTATATTTCTGGTGGCTTAGCTCTTGCACATTTTATTAGTAAAATGAATGATTTAGGTGGTCCTGTTCCTCATAAGCTCCAGGGTGCAGAAACTTCATGGTTTGCATGGACACCATTGTTGATGGCTCAGCTTTGCCACGTGCAGTGAAGTTCCCTAGCTGTCTCATCTACAGCTTATCACCTGTTATTTGAAAGCCATTTCCTCTTTTCTTTCGAATTCAAAGGAACTGGATTCTTACATCATGTAAGTTATTCACTGAGGTACTGGCGGTTGGCCAGTGGTGTAGAGCACTTGATGATCTTGTAGAAGACCAGGGTTCATTGTCCAGCACCCATGTCATAAGGTGGCTCACAACCGCCCAGAACTCCAGCTCTGGAGGCCCGTTATCCGCTTCAGATGTCTGTAGGTACCCACATGCAGTTGAGCACACCAACACACACAGACACATGAGTAAAAGTAAACTGAACCTTAAAATAGTTATTTGCCAAGCATGTCCTATGCCCCAGACACTGTTTGGACGCGGGTGACTAGGTGGGGACAGGCAGAGGCCTGACCCACAGAGCAAACATGGTACCGCAGGCTGTCTCCATGTTTTACGTTCTCACAGGTGAACCGACCTGCCAGCCTCTTCTGTTGTTCATCCCGAACCTCTCAAGCTTCCCAAAGCAAGCCAGTTATTAAAGCTAAGTGGTTACCACCCGGTTTTCATCCACTCTCTGCCACATTTCACTCCCGTCTTCCCCACGCTTGCTGTTCTAAAGGTGCACACATTTTCTTATTTTTCTTCTTCTTCATATTTCCTAGGAGAGAAAAGTGAATGGCCACAAACTATCACAAACCCACACATTCACAGATGCCTGGAATCGTGCATCTTATCTCTCTCATGGTAAGAGGTGTTTTTTTTTTTTTTTTGAGACATGTCTTACTATCTCAGGCTGGTTTTCAATTTATGAGCTACCTGCCCCAGTCCTCCTGAGTGCTGGGATTACAGGTGTGTGCCACCATGCCTGATGGAATAAAAACATTTGACAACAAATGCTGGACCTAATTTGAGCTGGGTTCGTGTACTCATCAACAAGCATTTAAGATTGTACATTCATTTGTAGACATGTTAGCGCTATACAAAAGTCCAAGAGAATGAAGGGAAGAACTCACTCATATTCTCAACAGCTGGGGTTAACTGCATTAGAATCTGAGCATGGATGCTCTGGTCTGTGATTAATGGAGACTTGCAGGAACAACCGTATTGGTTACTCTTGTTGCGAGGACCAAATCTTGACAAGAAGCCTTGGAAGGGAGGGAGGGAGGGAGGGAGGGTGGGCTTCTTTTGTCTTGCCGTTTAAGAAAGGATGCCTTCCATCATGGTGGGTGTCTCAGCTTTCTTCTGTTGCTGTGATAAACACTGTGACCAAAAGCATCTTGGGGAGGAAAGGGTTTATTTGACTTACACATTCTAACCACAGCTCATCACTGAGGAAGTCAGGACAGGAACTTGAGCAAGGCAGGAACCCAGAGACAGGAACTGAAGCAGAGACCATGGAGGAACACTGTTTGCTCACTTACTTTCCTTACACACCCCAGGACCACATGCCCAGGAGCAGTGCTACCCAAAGTGGGCTGGGCCCTCCCACATCAATCATTAAACAAGAAAATTCCTCACAAAATTGCCTATAGTCCAATCTGATGGAGGCATTTTCTCAATTGACATTCCCTCTTCCCAGATGACCTGACTTGTGTCTAGTTGACAAAAAAACCCACAGCACAGTGGATCAGACGTAGTGTCAGGATGAATCAGCTGATGGTGTTCAGGAAGCAGAGAGCAGACAGGAAGTGGGGCTAAGCCATAACACTTCAAGGCTCACCCTCCAGTGACCCACTTCCTCAGCAAGGCTCCCTCTTCTAAAGAATTCACAACCTTCCAGAACAGCATTGTAGGCTGGGGACCAAGTGTTCAAACACCTGAGCCTGTGGGGACATTTCACATTCAAACTGTCACAAGCATTAAGCTTAACAGCCAACACCGAGAGAGCTCAACAGCGCTGCACAAGGCGCCCAGTGGGTGCTTCACTGTATTCATGCCCTGGGGCGAGAGGTTGGTTTGTGTGGAATTTTCTCCAAGCACTGCACAGGGTACAGATGAATGTCTCACTGTAGTTCTTCTTGCAGGGTCCTCTCATTCGGTACCCACTTGAGGGTCCTTACCATCCAGCCACAGAAGCTTGTCTGTGTACCCATGAGCACGACCCAGCAATGGCGCTTCTGTTATCTACAAAATATTTGGGTGTGGGTTTGGTGGTCAGACTCCCCTGAATTCAAAGGCTCTTGTGAACTGGAACTTGACCACAGATTATTAAAAAAGCACACACACCACACACCCCCTGTAACACATACACATACATACTCCATTAGCTAAAATAATTAAAAGATATTGTAAATAAGTCAGTGTTGACAGCAATTGCCCCTAGGGGTCGGGGGACAACATCTGGGCACTGCCCCAATTTCTCCCTAAGTCATGTAGCCCAGGAATTTCCCAAGAAGCCTCTCCCGCAATCTGAACCTCTGGACGCCTCTTGCAGGAATCTCATGTGTCTGACTTCAGCTCTGGTAAGTGACCTTCCTCAGTAGTGTCTCAGGAGAGACTTTCTCCTGCCTGGACTTGGGCTGTTGGGAAGGGTGACTGATTGCTACTGCAGCCTGTCAGCCCTGAGTTCAGTGTAGGACTAGACATGTTTGGTCTGCCTCTCCCGCTTTGCCCAAATGGCAGCTCCTCACAGAGCTGGTGGGCTGATCACAGCAAGAGTCCTGATCACAAGTCCTTGTTTGATTGCCGGCCAAGTGTTCCAAACAGCAGGCCTTTCACAGCTGGGGAAACCCCAGCCTGACCTGTTGGGCATGCCACACGGCCACATGTGGCTCCCCTCATGTCAACAGAACTGATAACCTAACCAAATGGGGCTGCTTGGCTCTCTGTCCCCAGTGGCCTTGCCAGCCCGCTACCCTCCAAGTACCAGTTAATAGGCAATGGTGGTACTCTAACCAAAAGGCAGGAGTTGAGGGTTTGTTTACCACATAGTTAAGGGGCAAATACAACTTAATCACAAGGAAAACAGCTTTTATGAGAACCATGGCGAGCCGACAGCCTTATTAAAGTGTTCAGAAAGTTGAAACCTAGACTTCCCTTCGATCTTGACCCTGCCATAGGAGAGGCGGGCAGGGACAGGTGGAGTGGCCTGTGGTTTTGCTTTTTTTTTTTTTTTTGTTTATTTGTATCTGCCAGGTTAAGTGGACATCTGCGTAAGCCCCATTGTGCTCATGTGACCCTGCTAGGTTGGGCTGTGAGTGAGTGTGCAGAGAAACACAAGGTGTTTTTCTAGGAGGGTCTGCTGCATGCTGGGCAGTTTGCACCTGCCTGTGGAAGACCCCTGTGTCCCTCCTTCACAAAGGAGGAAAGCCAACTGTATGCATGTGAATTAACTGATTATATTATGATTTGTAATAATTATATTATGGTTTGTAATAATTGGAGACAAAGGATGCATGGAATGTCTTGTTCTGCTGTCATAGAATAAGACACAGAACCTGAGAACCTCCATAGCCGTGGGATTAGGTTTCTGGTAGAGCCTCCAATCAGCTTGAAGGAAAATGTGAATATCAAGTTCTTGAATTACTGGCCTAGAACCTACAGTCTGAATTCCAGGGAATTTCTATGCGTGTGCTGAATCTGCTTATCTCTTAAACCACAGAGTGGCTGCAAATCAAACAGTTTTATAAGGTAGATTGCCAAATTACATCATCAGTTGAATTTGGAACTTCAGGAAGTTTCTTACTTGATAAATAGGTGTTTCTAATTATTGAGAATAGTAGGATCCAAGAACTGAAAGAGAAATCGGGATAGAATAAATGTCTAACCTCAACTAAATTCCATCTGTTAGCTATGGTAAGTCAAATAATACTCCAAACTTTCCCGTGTCCTAATTCTTGGAACCTGAAGATCCTTTGCTAAGGTGACTAAGGTTGCGGACCTTGAAGTGGGGAAAGAAAACTCTCAGTTACACAGGAAGCTCAATTTAATCCTGTGTGTTCCTAAAGGCAAAGAAAGACATATGACTTTAGAGGAAAGTTAGAGATGAAGTGCTGTTGGCCCTGAAGATGGAGAAAAGTGGAGTGGGCCTGGCTGGCTAGAAGCTGGAAACAGCAAGGATCACCCTTTCCCCAAGGGCTCATGACAAGGGCCCAAGAGTTTGGGCATAAATCATGCTTTCTTTCTTTCTTTCTTTCTTTCTTTCTTTCTTTCTTTCTTTCTTTCTTTCTTTCTTTCTTTCCTTCCTTCCTTCCTTCCTTCCTTCCTTCCTTCCTTCCTTCCTTC
>CABHPP010132960.1:3983-20833 GCA_902168425.1 Peromyscus attwateri
TGTGGTGTGTGTGGTATGTGTGGTATGTGTGTGTGTGGTATGTATGTGGTGTGTGTGTGTATGTGTGCGTGTGGTGTGTGTGTGTGTGTGTGTGTGGTGTGTGTGTGGTGTGTGTGGTATGTGTGTGTGTGGTATGTATGTGGTGTGTGTGTGTATGTGTGGGTGTGGTGTGTGTGTGTGTGTGGTGTGTGTGTTATGTATGTGGTGTATGTATGTATGTGTGTGGTGGGGGGTGTAAAGTTTCAAAACCACTGTTCAGCGTTTATTCTGTGATGAGATGAAAAGCACCAGTGTGTTAGTTGCAAATGTGATTTTCGGCAGCATTCCACCTTTTCCTTGGAGAGTTTCAGGGCCAGAAACCCACTATCCTTGTGCCTGCTTGTAGAAGAGAAGAAAAAAGGGGCTTGAGAAAAGTGCTCCGTCTGCTGCCAGCACAGTTTAATCACTTAATACCTTGTTCCAATTGAAAACCCTAACCTGGTCGCATTCACATGATGGGGCGCCTTCCTCCACTTGATCTGTCAGTGGCTTGTGTAGTCACTGATATTTCCAAGGGAAGCCTTTTGATTATCAAAATGGAAATTAATTTCGTAGACATGGGACCGAATTGGGAAAAGGAGTTAATTGTCATCTGCTGCTGAATCCTGAAAGTGTTACTTAAGGTAAATAAGCTTGGCCTGCAAGCATGGGCCTTGGTGAGGGCTGGGCCTGGGGAACAGAGGTGGCTAGAGACGAGGAAACAGAAAAGATTCTGTTACTGGAGAAAAAGACAACCTCAAGGACATAATCAGAGAGCACATTTTCAATATAATTCTTGATTCTTATAATTGTCGAGGTGAACCAGCTGTCTCCTAAAGAAAGTTATAAAATTACCAAAGGGACTGATTCACCAACTTCAACAGCTGAACGGGAAATTCAAGCTCTTTGTAGACTCTTGGAATTCTTATAGATAACACCATTCCTGAGAACTTCATTTCCTCCAACTAAAAGTAGCACTGTTGGAGAAGTTCACGTAGCATTTGGTGCCCTTAAATTACTGTAAGAGACAACCTTCTTATCGGTGCGAAGGAAAAGCTACACCAAGGAGGAGCAACACCAGTCACGAAGAAGTGAACTCCGCAGCGTGGACTTCTTGCCTAAATTAGGGGCTTGTGATATTTGCTCTGAAAACAACTGAAAAGCTGCAGACCGTATTGACTCCTCACAGCATGCAAGACCCACGGACTGTTTGGACTAGATGGCATGTGGATCTCGTCTGATTTGTTCAGACATGAAACACGGCTCATGGGGATGGTGTCTCTCAAGGTCACTAGACGTCTGGAAGAGGACTTGGGATTCCGGATTCAAATTCTCTCATGTTCAACTTAGTGACCCTGTGCTTTCCAAGGTGTTTAGGAAGGTGGTTACTTGTGTCTAAAGAGTGAATGTCAGAGTGCTGTGGCCATTGCTATGTTTTGGGTAGGGAATGTCCTAAGTACCGTGGAAAGGTTCTTAAACACTCCCTTTATATCCAAGTAGATTCGTGTAAAGATACTGAAGTCTTCCTTGTCAATGCTGTGTGTACACAGACTCAGAGAGTAATGTTTTGAGAGGTCTAGTCAGGGAGTCCCTGCTAACACACAGAGAATGATTGGTGTTAATTACATAAAAATTATAAGAAAATGTTAACTTTTTAGTATTATTGCCTTATCATTTTACGTAATAGAAATTCACTGAAGTAAACTTTTTAAAACTTCCTAACTTTCAAAGTGTGGCTTTTATTTAGTCAAAGCTTTTAAATTAACAAAACTGGGGTCTCTGGAAGATAAAAGGTTGTGTAGCTCATCAGTAATATTCTGATTTGCATACCAACATAGTAGGCATTATGAAGAGAAGGGAATTAAATTATATTTAGAATTGCTTATCTCTAGTGAATCAGAACATTTCATTACCATAAATATTGTATATATGTATACATATATTTAAATATCCCCTACTTCTAATTCAGTTTTGTTAAAAACTGTAGTCTATTTACTTTTAAAAAGAACTTTTAACAGAGAAGTTTTATTATTTTCAGGGAAAATTTTTTGACCATGGAAATATTTTTGAACTGATAAATTTGTTAGCGATCAAATGGTTCCGATTCGTGTGTCAGACACAAACAAGCACAGCAAACGGCTAATAGATCGGTGCTGTTAGGAGGGAGTTTTAAGATTGCCATCTGAGACACTGCAGTGAAGAGCCGCCTGCCTGAGGTGGGGCTGTGGCATCCGCCTGTGCTTGGGGGCAGTCAGTTCCTCAGTGTCCCACTCAGAGAAGCCCAGACTGGGTCCTCAGCCGCCCTGTGGAGGCATGGCTACCTCCTCTGGAGACTCTTTTGTTTTGAAATAACAGTGGCCACACAAGTCACTCTCGAAGAACTGTCCCCAACTTCCTCCCCCACTCCAGAGAAGGGAGTAGGTGTTGCTTTGACTTTAAATTCTGTCTGTAGGGCTGGCTTCTGGAAGCGGGGTCACTGTAGAATTCCTGTTCTGGAAGGTGTCAGCCCTTCTGGAGGGCTGTGATCCAGTCACCGAGACAGGGGACTTCCTGCCTGCGTGTGTGTGTGTGTGTGTGTGTGTGTGTGTGTGTGTGTCTGTCTGTCTGGGTGTGACCTGACTTTCTAGGCCCAGGGCTTGACTCAATGTACAGTTTCCTCCAAGTCCACCAACCTCATCCAGGAGCCTCAGGTTCAGCTTCTGGGAACTTAACTGGGACTACTTACTTCCCGGGAATTCGGATCCGAGGCCAAAGGGATAAAAGGCCTGTAGCTCCGACAACCACCTACCCACCCTCCTTCCAAGGAAAGACAGTCACCGCACCGCTTCCTAGAAGTTCTGCCATCTTCACTCTGGTCGCTTTCTGGGCCAGCTCTCTTATGACAGCCCAGGAGGAAGAAGAAAAATCGCCTGGGGCTGGACAGGCAGACTTGGTGTTGAGGAGAGTGTGCCTATGTCCGCCAGGGAGCTTCAGTTCCCTCCGGTTCCCGCTCTCAGCCCACAGCGCACTCAGACTGTTGAGACCTCGGAGAAAATAAGTGCCAAGTTCCACCTCCAAGTTCCACATTCTCGTGTCCTCTGGAGGACTCACGTGGACTCATTTTTTTCCTTTTCTTTTTTATCTTTTAGCCTTGCTTCCCCCTTCTGTTTGGACACGTGCACCTGCATTTGTTAACCCTTTCTCTCAATACCTCGTCCTCACTTCTTTTCTGCACTTCCAAACCCGGGCTGGTGGTTTTCTTGACTGTCCTCCAACGATTAGAGCACACCTCCCCGGTCCGCTTCCCCTGACCCACCAGGACCCGGGGCTCTAAACCCCAGTCCGGAAAAGGAGTCCTCTGCTCTCCCCCGCTCCTCCCGGGCTTCCCCTGACTAGGGCGGATGGAATCAGGAAACCAACGTCTGGGCCATGGCCACAGCGTCCAGCCAAGGAAAAACTGTACCAAGCCCTACCCAGATCTTTGTGCTCTTTTAGAGACCTAGTCCTTTTTCATCTGAGCTTTACATTTCCCTTCTATTATGAATACCCAAAAAACCAGGCAGGCAAGAAGAGAGGGACCCCGAGGGAAAAAGGAACAAGAGACATCCAGATTATGTATTTATTTTATGTAAAGAAACGTTACATATGTAATTTTAGATTTTCCTCCAAATTAGAGTTCTGAGGCTTTAGAAAACCTATTTTTAGCACCTTCTTCTCTCCTACGGTCTTGATTGCCTAAATTGCTTCTAATTGGGTGGCACACATTACTGGAAACGAAGGACGCATGACAAGCAGCCTTCATTCTTAGGCAGATTTAGATAATGTGTCCAGATGAATATCTTATCTGATAAGAGAAACTAGAACACCAGCCACTGAGGCTGTTTTCTTAGGGCCTTGAACAAGAGGGGGACAATCACAGAGTCCCGTAAACCCACACATTTTAAAGGGTGCACCTACGGTATAGAGTGCCAGGGTTCTCCCCCCATCTAATGTGGCACACAAAGGAAACAGGCTCCTGTTCTGGTTGGTTCTGAAACAACTTTCCATCTTCTTAGCAAGCATGAACGTTTTTGTTTGTTTGTTTATTGGTAAACCACTTAAGAATATATGCGTTATCCCTTTGCTCAAGGCTTCGCCGGCCCTGGGAGCTGCTGGTGCCAGCGTGCTAGCTCCGACTGCAGCCTGCAGCGAGCAAAGTTCATTGCCACACAGAAGGGAGCTTTTCAGAAGCTTTAACCAGCTGCTGGGGGGTTTCTGGGGGCGAGAGTTTCTTGGACCACTGACATGTGTGATCACAACTTGAGTTTGCTGAGGGCAAGCGTCAGGTGAGGGCTGTTTGCCCCTAAGAAGCTTGCGGGCTGCAGGCTGGATCACCTAGCAGACTGACTGACCTCCGAAGTTGCTGGAAGCTGGTTTGCACCAACCATTCAACAAAGGGCATGGGAACTCATCTTACTGTCTCGGCAAACTGCACTTTCATTGTTTCATCCTCTCTGAAATAACGCAGGCAACAGATTATAAATAAAGTTATTCTTTTTTAGGCCAGAGGAAATTCGCCGAGAGTCAATCTCCTTTTGTGTGTCAACTTTACAGACGCCGTTTTTTTTTTTTTTTTTTGCAATTCTTTGAGACTCTCACCCATCAATGATAATACGGGAAGCACCTTCAGGCCACTTTAAATGGTGTCACAGGAGAGAGTCCTAGGTGAAGCAGGAAAACCCTGAAGGAAATGTGTCTGTCAGTGTCGATCAAAGGGAATCTTTTCCAGGGCTGCCGCTGCGGAGCTGGGTGCAGGCAGCGGCCTGGAAGGTGGAGGATCAGCTCCACACTCCGCTATGCCCATGCTGTACCCCTCAACATAAGGACACCTCCATGTCTGCGAAGCTAACGCTTCTGCTGCAATAAAGGCCCACCACTATGTACCTTCGCATTTTGCTCTGCCCCTTAGAACGCATTATTTGCTCACAGGAGATTTAGGCAAAAGGAAACCCTCAGTGGTGGCAGCCCCAATAGGTCCCAGCAACAGACGTGCTTCTCGCCCCTGGCCTTGGTAGGTCACCACACACTGACAAAATTATCAGACTGTTTTTGGAAGGTCTCTTCTTGTACATGTGGCCCTCTACTCGTCCCTTGACAGGAAAAAAAAGTGGACCGAAGAAAGGCATACCACGGATAAAGAGGGTGGGGATGGAGATGGAGGGTCAGTAAACTCCCTCGGATTTAGGCGAAGCCTTTCTGAGGAGCTTGTTACAAGCTGAGGGGCTGGCTCCCTTAGTGCTTCTACTTTAAAAAAGAAATGTAACTGGTGTTTGGGATGGCAAGAACTCCCCCACAGTTGTTAGGACAGGAAATCCATAGTAAAACAGTATCAGGCAGAACCAGTGTCCCAGCAACACCGAGGACTTCAGAACGGGGGCTTCCTAAGCCTTTCCTTTTTAGAAAGAGAAAGAGAAAGGAGTAGAGAGAGAGACAGACGGGGAGAGGGGAGAGCGAAGGGGAGAAGGGAAGAAGAGGGGGGTATTTAGCAAGTTAAGAGGTTAAATATTTGAACAGATTCGTAAATATATAGACAGCCCTTGCAATTTGGGGTGTGTAATAATGCCTTTTGTGGCGCTGTCTGGCTGGGAGGCTGAGCAGAGCACCCTCCCTGCCGCCTTCTTCACTGGGCAGCCAACTGGAAAGCTCCTGGGTTCACAAAACAAAACCAGCTCCCCTCTTTTGGAGAAAGAGAAAAATATTGTCTCTTCTTTTAAAAATAAGAATGAAAAAAATAAACCAAGAGAAAGCATAGCAAATGAAAGCCTTATTTCTTAGGAATTTTTTTTTTCAGATGCATTTCGGAAAGCTATCTTCAGGCTGAAGTCATTTCGAAGTATTGTTTGAGCAAATATGTTCCAGCACTCAATTATCTAAGATGCATCAATTATTTCTTTGAATCCAACTCACTTTTGCAACAAGAGTATATCGGTGTGGGCATTAGAAACACTTGGAGCTCTAACGTGTTTTGTAGCTGAGTAGGGTGGGTTTCTTTTTCTGACAATTGTACTGAGCGCTGCGGATGGCATCTGTCCTCTGCCTGTGCCCATGGGCGGAGGACACAGGCTGTGGGTGTGTCCCGCCTGCAGACGCGCGTGCGTGCGTGTGTATGTGTGTGTTGTATACACGTATTCTCTAGTGTGTGCCTCAAATGGAGCCATTTTCCCCCTTTCGGCGCCCTGTGTATATTAGTATTATGCAAATAAAATCATTCTGCTTGATTATAGTTTGGAGGGGGAGGGGATGAACCGTTTTAATTTTGCTCTAGTATTTCCTCTGCAATCTTTTTACTGTGTGTTAATTCGTGTGAATGCCTTTTATGAGGTGTGTGTGTGTGTGTGTGTGTGTGTGTGTGTGTGTGTGCTTGTGTGTGTGGGAAGAGTGTGGGCTTGTCAGTGGGTGTGTGCCTCTGCGTGTGAGTGCCCAGAGCAGCCCCTGTTCTCCTCGGGTGTCCTGTCTGTCTCTGCCCGCGTGTTTTGTGTTCTTGATGTGATTATGTGCGTTATTTACATACGTGCGCCTATTCTCTTACCTTCGTGCATCGCCTTTCTCCACAGTCCACACATTTCACATATATTCTTTTATCTTTTGGCAAAGTGCCTTTTTTGTTCCTGGAAGAATATTTATTGATGTGATAATCTGAAATGAAAAGTGGTCTCCCATGAAGGAGATGGAAGAGAAAGGAGCGTTCATCTTTCTTAATAGACGGGGCAGTGCCAGTTGACTGGATCACAGGGTTTCTCTGCACTTTCTGCGTGTGAGTCTGCGTGTTGGGGTGGGGGCGGGGACGGCTGCGGGAGGACAGAGAAAGAGTCCCTAAGCAGAACAAAGATAGGACATCGCGCCTCCTTGCGGCCCGGCTGCATACTGCATCGACCCGGCTGTCCCGACTTTCAGAAATCAGAATTCAGAGATTTCCTCGTTAAACCATTCAGGGGCCGCCTCTCAGACCCAGCCCCCGGACCTCAGCCAATCACCGGGCGCCATGCAAATCACCTCTTCGGTCTCCCAAACCCGCGTCGGGTTTAGCCGCACCTCCCGCCGCCCCGCCCCGGCTTAGTCCTTCCCTTCCCCTCCCCCTTCCCCTCCGCCTCCGCCGGAGCAGCTGCTTGGGAAGAGGGCAGTGCTGGGTGCTTCATGCATATGCAGACAGATCCACCCTCCCCCTGCAACCCCCCCCCCCTCCCACCCCCCCTCCTGTCCCCTCCTTCCGCCTAGCTAGCCCTGCCCGGCTCCCCAGCCCCCACCCCACCGCCCACTAGTGTCTCCCCGCCTGGTCCCGGCGCCTAGACGTGCAGCTCCCAGCTCTGGTCCAGGCAGCTGCTTCCCACAAGGATGCCCAGGCGCGCCAGTGGAGCCCGCGAGGGAGAAGGAGGAAACCTCCGCCTTTGAAATCCTCTTGAAGGTCAAGTTTGGGGCTTGCCGTGCCGAGCCAGAGGCGTTGAAAACGCTCTGCAGGGTCTGCAGGAAGGTGGTGCATGCAGCCTGGTTTTGCCTCGGCTTTCACCCACTAAATATCAGATTAGTTTCTCTGAAACACACTAAGTACCAGCCACATCCAGAGTCAGGGTGATGATAGATGATTCTGCATGCCCACAGCTACAGTGTGTATTTGTCTTGCACATCAACGTTCCTTAAGCCACAAAGCACTGGAAAGGAGATCAAAGGACATTATATCTTCTTAGGAGCAGGAAGGGTGGCAAGTGGCGCTAGCGGGGGCGAGCAGTGGCGCAGGACCTGCTCGAGGTGGGTAGTTAAATGGCAGCTCCGGAAACGTGATCTGGGACCCACGTCAAGGAAAAAAAAATAATTCTGTGAGAAAGCCAATTTGTTACTATTATGTATACTCAAGACTTCGACCTCGGCCCTTCCGAGACACTCTAAAATGTATTCAAGTTTTGAATACTGCTCTGAACTGACCTTGAGTCCTTTAAAAGTGGGGGGAAATGTCACCAAGAAAACTGCGCTTGTAGCGTGCTTGGAAATCCTGTAGGGAGGACGTCTCACTGCGGGGTGACCTTATTTTATATAGATCCACTTCGGGGGCCCCAAATGCCTTCAGGACTTTCTAGAGGGAACCGCAGCAGTTTCCCCTCAAATCTTACTCCGTGGAGAAGTGGGGGCACTGTCGATTTAAATCCACACTTTGCTAAGATTATCTACCGAACACATTTTTATGGAGGGCGTATTGTGTGCCAGGCACACAACAACATCTTCCATGAGAAGCACATCACGTGTTTAGGCAGTTCTCAGGTGCCATGGAAATTGGGCAAAGGAACAGCGGCTCTGAACGGTTTCTGCCCTTGAGTTGCTCCTGCGCTAGCTGGAGGGGAAAGGTGTAGGTGATGCTTCACAGCACCACAGGAAACAGCTCAGAGAGCTCTCCGATGGCAGTGAAACTGTGTTGGTACATTCCTATGGTGAAATACAGTGCAGCAATCAAAAGTGAATGGGCGATCTTGAAGGCAATGTTGGATGAAAAGGCGAATCGCAAGAGAATGTGATATTAATGCAATGTTAATGTCTATTAACATAACACTAACAAACTACAAAAACACAGGAGGTACATGATAGGAGGTGTGGAAACGGCAGGAGAGAGAGGACATCTTTTAGTCATAAAGATTTTAGCTCTATGGGTAATAATGCTTATTCCTTCTAAAGAACTAGAATATGGGGAAACATATTCATGGGAAGGCTTTATGGAAACGCTGGTACTGATGCTAAATTTAAAATCTCGAATATGGTAAGCAGAAGGAATAGGACTATTCAGAAGACAATTTTTCTGAATGAGAGAAAGAAAAGTGTAGCCCATAAGAAGCTTGTATAGTTGTGAAATAAAATTTCAATCTACATACAGTGAAAGCCACTCTTTTGGGGTGCACGATTCTGTAAGCTTTTTGCATTCGCAGACAGGAAACTGTCATGGATGCAGGAGACAGCTGCTCCCCAATTCATCTGAGCAGTCTTTGTGGTTGCTCCTTCTTTTACTCTTGAGCCCTGAGACCAATGACCTCCCTACACTTCTTTCCGCCAATGTGATATAAGTGGAATCCTATAGCACATTGCTTTTTCTCAGCTGGTGTCTTTCATGTGACATAATGAGCTCTGTCTTCGTCTGTGTTGTTGGCTGTACCAGCAGTTTGCTGCTCCTGTTTCCTGTATTTTTTCCCCCATTGCTAAGATGTACCAGACTGTTTATCCTTTTATCCATCAAAGGCCATTCAAGTTCTGAACGCAGTTTTTCTTTTTTTAAATTTTATTAGCTGCTGTGGTTGTTGTGTGTGGGTGGGCCCTGGAGAGTGTGTATTGGGGCAGGGGGATATACATATTTCCGAGAACGTGTGAGGAGATCTTTAACAACCTGGTGTGATCAGTTCTCTCCTTCCACCTGTAGATGGATTCTGGGGACTGAATTCAGTTGGCCAGGTCTGTGCAGCAAGTGTCTGCTGAGCTACGTCACCCACCTGGGCTATCTCACCCTCCTGAGCTATCTCACCCACTTGAGCCACCTCACCCACCTGAGCTATCTATCTCACCCCATCTCACTGCCGTGGTGGACACACACTTTCTTGATTTTTAGGGACTGTTTTTTTTTTTTTAAACCCATGTGTAATGTGAATTTCCTATAAATGATTACATTGTTGTATGTGATAACATGTTCAGATATTTCTGCCCAGATGCTCAGTTGATATTCTGGTATTAAATACTGTGTAGTATTGAAACTTGCAGCCGAATGTATAAGGAAACACACAGGTTCCCAGTTTTTTTTTTTTTTTTTTTTTGTTTTTTGTTTTTTGTTTTTTTGCAGCTGCAGAGGGGTGAACAGAAAGATTAACCAGCAATACTGGTTGGAGAGCATGGTTCCCATGCCTGGGTTTATGCCTTATTGCCAAATGTTTCCCAAAGTTTTATCGAAAGATTGACCTTTGCCCTCAGAGGTTCATTGAGCTCTACTGACGGTTCCTACAGGTGCCAGACAGGACAGCGGCATCAATCAACAAAGGCATCCTGAACACCTGGAAGGATTTGCAGTAGTGACATCTATACCCAGTCTACAGCATCAGCCATTAGGGTTTGGCTTCCTGTTGCTTATCTCTCTACGGTGCCCTGAGAAGTTGACAGTTGGGCTGTATAGATTGGGTGCTAATTTTACCCATGGTTATTTAAACATTTTGTAATGTCTGCCTCAGAGTTCCAAAGTCAAATAGGGATGAATTACTTGCTGCTAAGAGCTTCATGTGGATTTATTTTAGAGGGCTCTGATCTTCTCTTGGCTACTTGCAAGCTCTCTTTGTCTTGGTAAGGATGTATCAGGTGAAAAGGAAAGAACAAATGTGGATGGACTGCTTCCCAGTGTGATTCCAAATGGACCAGAGGACAAACCCAACTGTGAAATGTGATTAACACTGAGATTCAGGGAGTGCTGGGGTCTAATGCTGGTTATCAGCAAAACAGGCCCGAGTTTTGTTTTAGAGTGGTAGCCATTTGCTACCCATGGGCCTTGGAATGTCATCTCTAGTCTTAGCTTTTAATTACATCACCCTTCAGTGGTAACACTAGGAACTGAAGTGTCTATCTCTTCAACTACAGGCACAGTTAGATGGGAAACAGTAGGAGTGACTTGGGGTAAATTCTTAAGTAAAGGTTATAAAGTCTGTAAATCAAGAGATGTAAATGTCGAAGTTTGTCTTTAGGCTCTAGGCCACCTTGGGAAAAAAGTCCACCGGTAGTATATTTTTACCCCTTAGCAAAGGGCAGAAGCATACACACACTGTTGTTTGTGATTTTCAGATTTCTCCAGGAAAATCCACTCTTTGATCTCTAGGCTTTTTGCTGTCATGGATTTCGCTCATTAATCATGCCAAATGTATTGGTCATAGCACCTACCATCTTCCAGGTTAAGCTAATTATAGCATATCCAGACTAGTGTTTCCTAGTGGGCTTTGACGATTTAGAGAAAGTGCTGATTTCCCCCTCACAGGTTAGTTTACAACCCTTCATTCAAATGGGTAATTTAGAACCGCTCCCAACTTTTATACTTAATGCTGCAATTGTCTTTCATAAGCACATCCAAGCTAAGTCACCTACCAGCGACTTTGTGGTACATCTCTCATTAAGAGATCTGCTTTGTGCTATGAATAAGCTAGTATATTCTTAGCACCAACACTTGGTCCCTAATGAAAAATAAAAAGAGAAGATTTGCAATAGAAGAACAGAAACATCTTTTGGAGGCCTACCAACCACATGATCGTGGATTGAGTCTTTTCCTTCCAGGCACTGTCTTTTAAAATGATATCTGTTCAAGAGTGTTACAGTAGCCTGATGTAAAATGGTGGCTCTGGTCTTTTAAACTCTCATTCTTTCTCCTGTAAAGCAATATAAGCGAGAGCTTCACCACCATACTGGAATAATGACATCTCAGGACTAGTACTGCATTCACATGAGGAAAGTCCCAGAATGGGGTTGACTCAGCACTATGTGACCAGGCTGCTTAATGTACCGATGAATGCCATTGCCCCGAGGAATTACATGTAGAGGTGCCCAGAGCTTGTGTAAAGTTCTCTGTGCCATTTGAGAAAGGTACTTGGAGAAAAGAGAGGCTGCTTTTTAATTTTAATGTTTTACTCATTGGTTTAAGTACATTTATGGTTTGCTTTGCAAAATGTCAACAGACATCCCAAGTGGATAACATTTAAAAGAGATTGAATTTCCTGTATTTACTCTAATATCATGTTAAAAATGTGGTCATCAAGGCCTACAGGTTCATCGGTTAAGAGAGCTCAGTCAAATGATTATTCAAAGCAATGAGCTGCCTCTTCTGCTTGTCTCTCTTTGTCTCACATTTTCACTGACTAGGATTCCAGCAAGGTATAGTTGACAGTTTAGGATGGGCTCCAAATGGAGCTTCCATCTATAAGGTGTCTCAAGGATACAGTGAGGAGGTATCTGCTACCTGCTGACTCAGAGCTCATGAAAACAAACAAACAAACAAACAAAAGCAGCATTTAATAACATGGGCAGTTGGGTATTATATACTCAATAATTAAAAACACTTTCACATAAAGGGTCTCATTTCTTGTAAGTCTTTACCACAATCTTATTGTTCAGGTCAATGTGGCAATCATTGTGTTTATTTTATACTAAAGGGTCCTGAGGGTTAGATGTATTTTAGGTGGCTGACCAAGTGTTTCCTCTGTGCTAAGTGGTATTTGCTCTAAGTGCTTCACATGTTTTAATTCGTTTGATCTATACAGCATCTACAGGGAACATTTTTATTGTGATCTTTGCTTGGTAGGTAAAACTATTGAGCAGTAAATTAATCTGCACCAAGTTCAGAGTAAGTGGTAGAATCAGATAAGAATGCCACTGCCTAGTGTGCACACCTTCCTGCTGATCATCACCGTGTCCCAAGAAATTTGGACAGTAAGTGTTAGAACATGGGTCCCCTAGCATCCTGCAAAGCTTTTCTCCTTTGCATTTTGTTGTATTGTCTCTCATCTCTCCTGTTATATTTTATAATGTTGCACACATATCACCTTCCCCACGATGTAATCTGAATTTTCTTAGGGCAAGGAAGAGAGGACAGTTCCTTACATGTATGGACTATATCCTGTGTCTCAAAAACTTTCAAGTATAAGAGGAACTAGTTAAAATATATTGAGTTGAATTAAAATTGTAAACTCTGTGCACATTATAGGTCTAAAAATGTATGATTAGAATTTTGTAATAAAGAGTTGGTGTGGGAAGGAGAGACCAGTTAAACCAAACAGTGGTAAGGAAGGATTACTGTTATGGAGAAAAGCAAGAAGACAACATCAACTTCTAGAGTTCTTTCCACCTGCCAGACTCTATTCATAGATCAATCCATTTTGTCCTCACATGATGCTATTACCATGATTTAACGATGGGGGAGACAGTGCTCAGAGTTTATATGACCAACTGAATAATAAACATGTAGGTTTAGCGTGTGTGGAAGGGGAAGGAAGGAAGTGGACATGTACTGCTTCGTCTCTTCAACTCCAGCCCAGAGACTACGGTTTTTCTAGTTTATGTTATGATTCTTTTCAAATATTTTCTTGTTCTCTTCTTAGGTGGTGTCTGCATGCTACCATGAAGATCTCTCTCAGCCAGTTCATCTGCTACAGCTTGGATGTGTTTTTGGGTGTTCCCTGAGTATTCATGTGTTGAGACTTAATCTCCATGTTAACATGCTGAGAAGGAGGAAACGTAATTTGACTATGGTGGTTGGAGATGCTTCCTTTCAAAGGTGATTAGGATTAGATACCCAGATGGAATCCCCATTACTGAATTGTTGTGACTTTGGAAAAAGAGAGACCAGAAAACATGCCTCCTCCTCCCATCTCTTGACTTGTAATTTTCTATGTCTTGGCAGGACTCCACCAACAAGAAAGTATTACCAAATGCAGCTCCTTAACCTTACACCTTCAGGACTGTAAGCCAGAATAAATTTATTTCTTCATGAAGTAGCCTGACAAAGGTGTTTCTTGATATTAACAAATCAAAAACTGATGCATCCTTTTTACTCTAGCATTCAGTAGTTGCTCCATTGTTTATAAGCTATGCGGTCTTCTACACTGTAGCCCATTCTACATTTTATCATCATTTCAGCCTCCTTCCCAATACCTTAGTGTCTTTGTGACTTCAGCCATGTTGTTCATTGCTTGGAATGCTGTTCCTTTCCTTTCTTCCTGGGGAATCACATTCATACCACACAATAAAATTCAAATGCATTTCTGTTTGAAGCTTTCTATAACCATACAGGTAGAATTAATCACCTCATGAATATATACTTTATTTTTAACAGCAGCAACAACAACTAACATCTAGTGAATGTTTATATACTGCAATTCAGGTATCGCTGATAAAGAAAATGAGAGTCAAAAGCTTTATAAGACTTTTCGAAGAATACAGGATAATACAATTCAGATGAACTCGACTCTCAAACTCATAAACTTACCCACTTTGCTTTAACTTCCTCGACTGACCTACAGCATTTACTTGTTTTTTTTTAAATCTCTTTCTCTTCAATGCTATGAAGCTGATAGCTACTGATAAAGTACGTTTTGTGTTCTTAGTGTGTAGCACAGTATTTGAAGTGAAAAAAAGGGGGAATTCAGTAAAATGACTGAATGGGTACCACATACAGCCTATTCCTTGGATTTCATATCCCTCACCAGACTGTTATATTCCACACTGCAGGTCAACGATATGCTACTTTACTCTGTCCTCACACTTTACTGACGTCTAGAGTAGTTACTCGTGAAACTGATCACCCTGACAACTGTTGACTGTAAGAGTCTTTACTTGGCAGCCATGACTGGAGAGTGTCAGTCATGATGGATTCTGCAACACTTGGGATGCGGCCACTGTCATTTGCTTTCAGTTTGAGTTGTTTCAGAATTGACTGAAATCTGATCTTTTCAATGGCCTTGAACTTCAACATCACACTCTCAGAATACTCTCTTCCTTTTTCAGAAGAACTCAAAAGCACCACAGAAGTTCTTTGAAGGAAATTTCCTTTCCTACAAGGACTCATGTGTCTCATGTCCTCTGTGCTTTGAGACTGTTATCTGTTACCATGTTCTACAGCACAGACCCATAGTCTGGGATGATCCTTGGTAGGAGTGGTTTTCTCATGATTCCTATCTTGGTGCTCATCCTTGGATTTCACACACCATCCTCTCCCCTGCATGCTGTGCTGGAGAACATCCTCTCCTTTCAGAATCCACTGTCCTGCATTTGACCCCTGGGGATTCTGGGGGGGGGGGGCAGACATAGTCCCTTCCCTGGCCCCAAACAAAAGATCTATTCTTTTTTCCACTCTGGTAATAGAGCTTGTTATTGAAGGCTCAGGACCATAAACAAGTGATGTCTGCTCCCTCTCAGGGTCTGGCAGGAGAAGCATCTCCCTTTCTTCATGAAGATTTCTTCTCCAAAGGACAGAATAGGAAACTTCGTGGCATCTTCAAGTCAAAGTGGCTGTAGCCCCACTTTTGTCTCCAGCAGGTCCTTCAGCTGGGTGGCTCTTCAGTGAGGCATCCTGTCTAAAAAACGTCCACGCGTAACTTCATTGTGTACGCAAGTGAGAGTTTTTCTCTTTAAACGAGTCACTTTCTATAATATCATTGTGCCGCCATCATGTAAGTACTTTTGAATCCCTCAGTTTTTGTTAGAGCCTCCAGACCAATCTTTTTACTATTCCCAAAGAGAGCAAATATTTATGCTTGAAAATATATTTGATTTTGGAAAGAGCCCAGTGCTATTTGGCTTAGTGGTCTGAGTAAAATCAGTGTAAAAGCTGGGTTTGGTCCAAACGAGGTGAAACTATCAAGTAATGACATTGATTTTGTGAGTTGTACGGAGTCTAAAAAGAGATTTCCAAATACAGTGTCAGCGGATGAGTATTAGGTAGTAAACGTGTCTCTCTCAAGTGTGACTAGACTAAGAACGACACAAAATTGAGCACAGATATTGGAGTCTGTCTGTGACCAGCCAGTCTTGCTCCTAATCTGTGAAGGCACAGCTGGTATAGTCTGCTCAAAAAACTTGAAGAAAGTATCTCGTGCTAGACTAACAGTTCTCAAATGTGTTACCAGCCCCCCCCCCCCATTCTGTTGTTAAAACCAGATTTAAGAATACTGGTATAGTTCCTGAGAATTTGCATGTTTCACCTGCACACAGGTGATGAGCCAGAACCCTCTCTGAGGACTATGGCTCTGGACTCTGAATAGCCTTGCTAAGTAAATTAGTTTGGTTTGCATGTTGAGCTTTGTGTGTGTTAGCGAGTTAATTTATTTGTGCTCATGTGTATATGAAATTCACTTTAGAAGAAGATATTCATGGATGAGTAAGGAGAAAACACCATTTTCTTTACATTGGGTGATTTTTGTTGTTGTTGTTGTTCAGAATATAACTGAAATTGCTAAGGAGAAAATGATAAAGTAATTTAAATGTTTAATATAACTAATTATTACATGGGCAATATCACATGAAAAAGAGTAAAGGACATTTTGAGGTGTTTAAAGCTGTTATTTCTGATGTGACAATTTTTGAAATTGATGTAGCAGAAGTTCTCTTGTTAGCTAGCTAAAAACAAAATCCTATTTCACAGCTAAAATGTAAACAGCTAAGATGTAATCAGAGGACTAAATTTCACAGCCACAAAAACACAGCTGTGAAACATAACTTTGGAGTGTAATAAAGCCAAATAGCTTTTCATGCTAATGGCGGATATTACAAATAAAGACAAGAAAGGTTTTGTCAGACATTTTAGTGTCTAAATGCCTTCATTAAGGTTACCTTTTATCTGAGATTTTTTTTCGGCTACTTGCCACATATGCATTTATTGAATGACTACTATGATTATCTTGATAGAAAATTCTGGTACAGAGACAATTGTGTTGATAAGTTAATCTAAGGAGATTATGAAAAGTCACATAGGTAAGGTAAATTTTAAAGAAATTGATTACATTTTAATTAATTAATTTGTGTGTGTATGTATGTATGTGTGTGTGTGTGTGTGTGTGTGTGTGTGTGTATGTGTGCATGTGCACAAGCACACTCACAAAGGTGGAGGTCAAAAGACAACTTCAAGATTCAGTTCTTTCCTTCCACCATGTAAATCCATGGGATCAAACTCAGGCCACTATCATGGCATCAAGAGCCTTCACCTTCTGAACCATCTCCATCTCCCTGACTCCTTCACTTTCTCAACCATCTCCATCTCCCTGACTCCTTCACTTTCTCAACCATCTCCATCTCCCTGACTCCTTCACTTTCTCAACCATCTCCATCTC
>CABHPP010132960.1:20843-42702 GCA_902168425.1 Peromyscus attwateri
CATCTCCATCTCCCTGACTCCTTCACTTTCTCAACCATCTCCATCTCACTGGCTCCTTCACCTTCTGAACCATCTCCATCTCACTGGCTCCTTCACCTTCTGAACCATCTCCATCTCACTGGCTCCTTTATTTCTGAACCATCTCCATCTCACTGGCTCCTTTAGATAAATTCTTTTATTAGTGAATTCAGATTGGAAAATTAGTTCATGCAGATTAGAAACTTGCTGGAAAATTAAAAAAACTAAAAAATATCACCACTGCTAATGTTTTTAGTTGTGTGTTTGCATTTCCATAGCATTAATTCTGACTACTACTACTTTAGGTGTTTAGTTGATTTTGAGGAGTCGGGGAGGTGAGAGTTAAGGCAGAGTCTCGGTGTGCAGCTGGCCTTGAACTCAATTATGTAGAACTGGCTCGCTTTGCACTCACACGATCACAGAGATTCTCTTATTTTAGCCTCCTGAGTGCTGGGTACAGGCGTGGGCTACCATTCACAGCTTATAGTGTTTTGTTTTTTAAGGGCTCTGTTGGCCTGGCCTGGATTTTGGAAGTCCACAATTGTGTATGACTCTGTAAATATATGCACGTGTGCATGTATACATGTGTCTTTAGGGAGTGGGAATTTTCTATGGACTAGACTTTTGTCTAATATTGAAAACCTCTTTTTACTGCAGTAGTAAACCAGAGAAGTAGCCAGGAGCTCCATCTAATTTTGTAAGACTAGTTGGCCCTTTATTCTCTATGATTTGATTGACAGTGTTATCTCTCAGAGTTACTAATGCATATATTGTGCTTTTCTTTTTTGAGTTATATAATCAAACTTTGGGTTGTGATAATTTGGGGTAGTAGGCTATTAAAGCATGTTAAACATTTGCTTACCTATAAAATAAGGTACATGGACTACAAATTTTGGAAGTTTTCTTGCTACTTAGAATTTTGATTTAAAAAAAGTTATTTATGTGTATGTGTTTGTGTATATGTACATATGTATGTGTCTGTGTACATATGCATATGTGTGTGTTTGTGTATATGAACATGTGTATATGTGTGTCTATGTGTGTCTGTGTATATATACATGCATGTGTCTGTGTGAGTCTGTATATAAGTGTATGCATGTCTATGTATATGAACATGTGTCTGTGTATGTTTGTGTATGTGTGTGTCTGTGTACATATGCATGAATGTGTTTGTGTATATATATATGTATTTGTATATGGACATGTGTTTGTCTGTGTACATATTCGTATGTGTGTGTGTCTGCATGTGTGTAAGTGTGGGTACCCCTGGAGGGCAGAAGATGGCTTTGGATCTTCTGAAGCTAGAGTTATAGGAGGTTGTGAGTGGGTGTTGAGAACCGAACTCTAGTTCTCTGCAAAGCAGCAAGAGAGTCTAGGTGCTGAGCCATCTCTCCAGCTCCTGAAATTCTATTTAAAGGATGCGTATTTTATGAGTAAGTAGATCTATCCTTGTAGGTACCTTCATAGGCTCTCGCTTTAAAAATATTTATTTTTATTTATGTGTAAATGTGTGTGTGTGGGGGGGCACAGAGGACAGAAGAGGCTATGAGATCACTGGGACCTTGAGATACAGGTAGTTATGATCCACTAGATGTTGGTGTTAGGAGTGAATGTGGGTTCTCTGGAAGAGAAGACCTTAACTATTAGAGCCATCTCTCCAGCCCTCTCCATAGTCCTCTAATAATAGACCTTGAGTATCAAATATGTAAATCTAAAATTTCTTAAAACTCTAGAATATAGACTAACATTCTAAAACACTTTAGCAAACTATAGCCCACATGCATAAACTGACCTACACCTATTCTTTATGAATAAAATTTTATTCAGTTATTTAATAGTCACACATATTAGCTGACATACTTTTTTTAAAAAATCAATTCATTTTTAATTTTTATTTCTGAGATCATAGTTTAATTACAATTCTTGCTTCCCTTTCCTTCCCCCAAATCTGCCTCTATACCCCTCCCCACTCTCCTTCAAATCTATGGCTTCTTCTTCTCTTCTTCTCCTCCACCTCCTCTTTTCCCTCCACCTCCTCCTTCTCTTTTTTTTCAAGACAAGGCTTCTCTGCATAGCTCTGGCTGTCCTGGAACTTACTTTATAGACCAGGTCGGTCTTGAACTCAGAGATTCACCTGCATCTGACTCCTGAGTGCTGGGATTAATGGTGTTTACCACCACTCCCAGCTTTTTATTAATTCTTATTGCATGCATATAAATGTATATATTTTAAAATATAACCTGTTCTGTGTTATGCTACTTGTACATATGTTTTCATGACTGACTATTTGGCACTGGACAACCAACTGCTGTGCCCTTCCCTGAGGAAGCCCACCTCTCCCGTTCCCAGGTTCCCTCAGTTGCCTGTAATTCTTTGTGAAGGGTTTAGGCCTCAGGGGCTTTCCTCTGTCCAAAATTGGACACATTCATTGCTATCATCCTTGTTCACCTCACATTTGGAGACCCAAATCTCCCTGGTCCTCTGCCTTTTGCCATCTTTATTACCTATCTTCTGCAAAGTTCCCTAAGCCTCAGGTGAGGGAGTGTTTTGTAGATGAATCCATTGAGATTGTGTTCCAAAACTGCGTTCTGATTGGTTGCAGTTTTCTGTAATGGTCTCCATCTATTGCAAAGAAGTTTCCATTATAAGAGGTGAAGACTAAACTCATCTGTGGGTATAAGGACAAATGTTTATAGATTGTTGTTAAGGGGATTATGCTGGTTTAGTAAATCAGTAGTTGTAGATACCTCTCCAATAATGATGACTTCACTAGCACTGAGTGGTTAGCTTGGTTTCCAGTACTAGGTGTGATGTCCTTCTTGTTGAGCTGGTCTTAAGTCCAGTTAGAGAGTTGCTGGTTTCTACTGAAGTACGTGCCACGACTGTGCCCTTAGGATTACTCTCCATGCTGGTTGTTGATGTGGTTCATAGGTGTTAGAGCTGGATAGGACTTGTTACCTCCCTCCTTTGGAAGTTTGCATGGCACCTTCTGGTACCATGGAAGCTAGTCCTCATGCAGGGGGCTTTCAGATCAGTTCCACCTTGTGGGTCTCTGGCCCTGTTTCTGAAGTGCGTGTGTCTTCTCAGAGATGGATGGACTTACCTTCCATCTCTGAGGGGTAACCAGGGGAGACAGCAATAGACGGTATGCTTTGGGAGTATCTTGGAGAGCCCTGACCAACAACTCAAGAGGGCATCTCATGTCTGGTATTGGGGTTTTTGTTAGGTGGTCTTTGACTCTTAGAGGAGTGCCATTAGCCCAGATGAGAAAGGCTCATTAAAATCATGTATGAGGAGTTACACGCATTAAACTTTTTTTTGGTAAATAGCTAATATTATGATTCCTTGTGCCTTTTCAGACATGTTTATTGTTGTTTTACCCACCTCCCACCTTCTTCTGTGTTAACTCTCCCAAGATGTCCCGTCCTTCCCATTTACCTGGTCAGGTTTCCTGTACCCTGCTATTCCTTCCTCTGTCGCCCCCAAGCCCCATTCTGACGACAATTAAGTTTTATTTTGCTGTTTTCTGTGATTACTACAGGCTATACACTCACATCTGAAGATTTGGAGCTAGGAGCCTCCAATAAGAGAAAGTTTGTCTTTTGGGGTCTGGATTACTTCACAAAACATAAGCTTTGTAGTTCCATTAGTTTACCCACAATGCTCATGATTTCATTTATTTTTAACAGATGAATCACATTCCATAGTAAATATGTACCACATTTCATTATCGACTTATCAGTTGTAGGACTTTCAGATTGTTTCCATTTCCTAGCTATGGTGCCTAGAGAAACAATGAACACGGCCGAGCCAGTGTCTGCAGAGTAGAGTGAATCCTTTGGGAATGTGCCAAGGAGAGGTATAGAGTATGTGTCATGGAGTAGATTGACTTTGAGCCTTTTGAGATTCCTTCACACTGATGTTCATAGTGGCTGCATCCGTGTGTAATCCCAGCAACAGTAAATGAGGGTTCCCTTTCCCCCACACGTGCTCCAGCATTTGTTGTCAGTTGTTCCATTTGATAGGGATAAGATAAAATCTCAAAGTTGGTTTGATTTGGATTTCCCTAAGTATATAATTGCTATGAGTTATATACCTTTCAATAATAATTTTATTTATTGAAAATTCCATATATTTATACACGGTATTTTGATCTTGCCTATCCACCACTACCTCCCTCCTTCTCCCCTAGTGGCCATCTAAACTTCAGCTCTCTCTCTCTCTCTCTCTCTCTCTCTCTCTCTCTCTCTCTCTCTCTTTTTTTGGTTTATTCGAGACAGGGTTTCTCTGTGTAGCTTTGCGCCTTTCCTGGAACTCACTTGTTAGCCCAGGCTGGCTTCGAACTCAGAGAGATCCGCCTGCCTCTGCCTCCCTAGTGCTGGGATTAAAGGCGTGCGCCACCACCGCCTGGCTTCAGCTCTCTTTTTATACTTGGTGTTAATCACCCCTTGAGTCCGATTAGCCCTATGCATATATACATGGGTGTGGGACCATCCACTGGGACATAAGCAACTATTAGTGACCTCATCCCCAAAGGAGAGTGACTGTCCCTCTCTCAGCATCAATCAACTGCTGATTGCCCTTCCCTTAGGGGTGGGGCTTTGCGGACTCCTTCCCTATCCATGCTGGAATTTTGGCTGTCTCGATATTATGTAGGTCTTGTGCACATTACTGCAGCTTTTGTGAGTTGATATAGCAGCCATGTCATGCCCAGACTCAGTGTTTTATAGTTCTTATTCACATCTACTGGCTTATACATTCTTTTTTACCTCTTCTTCCACTATGCCTCTTGGGGGAGGCTGGTATAGGGGAACCATTCACAACTGGTACTCGTAATTTATACTCAGCACTTTGACAAGTTTTGAGTCTCTGGATTAACTACTAGCCCCTGCAGAAAGAATTTTCTCTGACATTGTATGTTACAAGCCATAGAAGGACTTCCTCAGAATAGACAGAAAGAACAGGGTTGGCATGATGTATGAATGAACAGACATGGGCCACATTCCTGTTAAGGGACAGAACTTCTCAGGCAGTGGTTAGAGAAGGATCTGTAGTCTTGTGGACCATAAAGAAAGACCCCTGGGCCCCTGCTTTGGAGTCATTTTAAGATGGGAGTGTAAGCCTTAAGATCATTGACATGCTCATGAACAGTGGTCTTTCTCAGATTTCTGTGCTTGGATGAGTCTAGGAAGGTCTCCTAATTAGGGTTTTGTTTGAATTTTCCTTAATGTCAACAGATATAGATAGAGATGATTAATATTATTACTTACTTACATACATACATGCATACCTCCAGGTGTCAGAGGAATTCATAATTTTGATCTAAATTCAGAACAACAACTGAATAGGCCTTTTACTTCCCACTTGGTTGCTCTGTGTCGTGGAGACACAAACAGCACCCACGTTTCATGTGCTTTTCCCAGCTGTGGGTTAGATAATGTTGATTATAATGCCTCATTCTCCTCTTCCCCACCAAAAAAATGTGGAGTAATAAGGTGAAAAATATGCTTGGAGTTGACAATGCTGAGTGTGCAAGGAACCAACCAGAAGATCAAGTCAATGGTGGAAGGGAAAAGATGTGATCATGCTTCTTCAACCCGAGAAGCACACTGACTCACTCCATCAGCTAGCAGTCTTCATTTGTAGACGGCCTTTGGTGCTTAACCTTATATTTCCCAATGAGGAGGTTCTTATATGCTCTTGACAGAAAGGTTTTTCTTTTTTATTCTCTTTTGTTTCAGGTATCTATTTTAAAAGATCTAGTATTTTTCAGCTGAGTTATCAATCTATCTTATTTGTCCTTCTGATCATTAAAAAGAGTTAAATTGGATACATTTTGAGTGTCAATGTGTGTTGTTTGGTCATACCATGCCTCCTTGTTTGGATCTTTGCAATTATGATTCATCCTTTTGTTTTAAACTTTGGTAATTGAATACATTTATTATAATTCAAACAGTTCAAAATAGATTTAATAAAGAACAAAGTTACATTTATTAAGGTGTTTCGACTTGTCTTTATATAGAATTCTGGGACGGCTAGTTCCTGCTCATGTTATAAGAGCACCAAGGAAAATAGGGCCATGGTGCAGCTAAGCTTGTCGGTTTTCTCCCTTCCCTCCCTTCTTCCATTTCTTCTTCTTTCTTCTGCTGGGGACCAAACCCAGAGGCTCACACAGTATTTTACTACTGCGCCATATCTCAGCCCTTCACTGTATTTTCTCTGCTGTGAGGAGCCATAAAGGATGAATATTTTTCTTAAGTCCCTACTGGAATACCTAGGATTGTAAAATAATAACATTTATGTTTCAGGTATGAGAAATAGTTTGGGAAACTGACCAACACAGTGACATTTTTGGACCTTTTAGCTTTTTTTTTTTTAAGAATGTGTAGACTATTTATTGTTGAGTGCTCTAGGAAATCATGATGGTGCTGATGTGACCTTTCTGAGCTTCTCTGAGTGTGGTGTGCAGACAAAGCTATTTCATCTTTCAACAGTTTAGATTTTTAGAGGAGGAAACGATTTGTTTATTGACACAACAGGTGGCTACAGAAATGTGTATGGTTGGTGAGGGACCTGAATTTTCTGGAGAAGAAATATCTCACTGTTTCCTTAAACTGTCCCATAAGTTATTCATTCCCATAAGTTAAATATATTTTTCCTCCATATTGTGCTTTCAACTACTTAGTATGAATACTTTTCATCAGACTTCTTTGTTCCCATTTGGACTCCATTTAACCAGTATCAAAGGCATTGAAGGAAATCAGTCTAATGGAAGAGAGGAACAGAGTCTGAAGAAGAGAGAGGGATATGTACCAGGTTGTTTAACTGTGCACCTGTTTCAAGGAAAAGAACTGGAAAATGATAGCACTCATTTACACGTGAAACATGAATTCATGGTATTTTCTGTTATTATGTGAAATCTATTCATTTATTTTTTAATAAGGATTTCATGTAGCATAGACTGGCTTCAAATTCCTTGGGTAGAAGAGGATGACCTTGAGTTCCTGATCCTCCTGTCTCTACCTCCAGAGTGCTGATATTACAGTGGGTGGCACATTGCCCAGCATATGTGGTGTTGGGGATTGAACTCAAGACCTCATGAATTCCCAATACTTTACCAGCTGAGCTACATACTCACTCCCGAATTCCTTTTACTAGAGTTCAGAGAGTTTTCCTTTGATGTGAGAGATGAACCACATTTGATGTGAAATATCTATATAACATGTCTGACTTAGGTCCTTAGATACTTCTTTCAACATTGGCATGATGGATATATATACAGAATCCTATTCTTATATTATCCAATTCTTCTAAACTTTGTTGTTTATTTAACTACTTTCAAATGTCTATTTCAAATTTGCTGTCCTTAACGTTGTACACATGCAAATGCTTGTTTTTATCTTTCAAATTTATCAGTGAATGTAATCCAATCAGCAACTACTACCATATTTGTTAAGGAGTAATTTAAAATATTATAGAAAGAAGCCAAGTCTCTTCTTTTAAAAAATATTTGTCTGGTGGGAAATATGCTTATCTTAGTTAAGGTTTCAATTTTTGTGAAGAGACACTATGATCATGACAACTCTTATAAAGGAAAGTATTTAATTGGGGCTGGCTTACAGTTTCAGATATTCAGTCCATTGTCATCATGGTGGGAAGCATGGTTGTCTGCAGGCAGACATGATGCTGGAGAGGATCGGACATGTAGTAGAGTTCTAGATACAGATCAGCAGGCAGATGGAAGAGAGTGACACTGGGCCTGGCCTGGGCATTTGAAACCTTAAAACCTACTCCCAGTGATCCACTTCCTCCAACAAGGCTACACCTCCTAATAATGCCACTCTTTATGAGCCTATGGGTCCATTTTTATTCAAATCACTACATTCCACTCCCTGATTCCCACAGGTTTGTATCATAATGTCAACTTCATTCAGTCCGAAAGTTCTCATAGTCTATCAAAGTCTCAACAATATTTAAAAGTTCAAAGTCTCTTCTGAGAATTAAGGCTCTTAACCATAATCCTATATAAAATCAAAATAGAAAAGCAGTTCACATACTTCCAACATACAATGGCACAGAATATACATTACCATTCCCAAAGGGAAGAAAGGGAGCATAGTAAGGAAATACTGGACCAGAGCAAGACTGAAAACCAGCTGGGTAAACTCCAAACTCTGCATCTCCATGTCTGATGTCAAAGTGCTCTTTAGATCTCCAATTCATTTCAGCTTTGTTGACTGCAGCACGCTTCTTTCTCTTGGGCTGTTTCCACTCCCTGTCAGCAGATTTCCACAGCAGGTAACCCATGACTCTGGCATCTCCAAAATCTTGGGGGGTCTCCAAGGCAATCTAGGCTTCAACTTTACAGCTTCATGCAATGGCTTCTTTATGACTCCATGTAGCCATACCTCTGCCACATGCCTTGTCTCAGTGACTTTCCTTAGTTACAGAGGAGATTCCTTAGCCCCTTTTTTGTATCCTTGACTCTAAAGTCAGAACCACATGGCTGAAGCTGCTTAGTTCTGCTGCTTCCTGGGACTGGAACATTGCCTGCACATTTAAACTTTCTGTTTTCTATGATTTCCTTGACTGCATAAGCATAACTGTACTGGAATTGATCTGTAGACTAGGCTGATCTCAAACTTAGAGATCATCTTGCCTCTGCCTTCCGAGAACTGGAATTAAAGGCATGTGCCACCACATGAGTCCCTAAGCTTTTATTTCCATTTTTTCAGAAGTTGGAAGCTTAGCTGGGTGAGGTCTTGTCCTGGGGTCACCACTCCCTTTTATTCCATTTAGCATCAGGCTTTAAAAAGATCTGTTTATGTCTTTGAATATAGGACTTAGCTCCATTAAACAAACTTTCTGCTGCTCCTTTTCTCCTCAAACTGCACATTTTGTATTTTTCCTTGTTCAGCTTGCTCCTTTTCCTTATAGATCTGCATAAGCATGGCCACTGATAACCAAGTAAAACAGTTGATACAAGGCTGTCTGGAAATCTCTTCTGCTGAAGCTACTAATCCATAACTCTTCAATTTAGCTTCTGGCAGATTTTTGGAGACAAGGGCAGAAAGCAGTGACATTCTTTGCCAAAATATCACAAGAACAGGCTCTAGGTCATGTAAATAATATTCTTCTCTTCCAAAACCTCTTGACCCAGACTCCCACAACTCAAATCATCCTCAGCACCACTGTTTTCCATGCTCCTACTAGTACTACATATTAAGCCTGCTTAAAGCATTCAATTGCTTTCCTAATCCAAAGTCCCAAAGTTCACATTCCTTCAAACAAAAGCATGCTCAGGCCTATCACAACAACACCCTACTCCTGGTACCAACTTATCTTAGTTAGGGTTTCTGTTGCTGTGAAGAGACACCATGACCATAGCATCTCTTATAAAGGAAACTATTCAATTGGGGCTGACTTACAGTTTAAAGGTTTGGTCCATTGTCATTATGGCAGGAAGTGTGGTAGCACTTGGCAGACATGGTGCTAGAGAAGTAGTGAGAGTTCTACATCTGGATTGGCAAGCAGTAGGAAAAGAGAGACACTCTGTCTGGCTTGAGCATCTGAAACCTCAAAGCCCACCCTCAGCGACACACTTCCTCCAGCAAGGCCACACCTCCTAATAATGACACTCCCCATGAGCCTATGGGGGCCATTTTCATTCAATCCACCACAATGCCAGATTTCAGTTTTCTACAGAGGGAAGAATTTAGTTTAGCACCTTACTAATATTGGTCCCAGTCAGAAGTCTCTAATTTCCCAGGGTGAAGTAGTGCATGTCTATGTGTTTTACATGTTAAAAAGTGTGGTTAGTGGAAATGTGCTTCTTTACTGTAAACTGGAATGTTTCCAATGAACCGTGTTGTCACTGCTGGGACTGTGCTCCCCTGTGACCCAGGAGCCCTCCGGAGGAAGGATGTTTACTCTCCTGCTTGACTCCAAATCTGGACTGATGTCTAGCATAATTCAGTTGCACCCCTTCCTCTGTGATATGTTCAATCAATAGCTTAGTGATGATGAAGTAAGAGTAAATAAGCAAGATTAAGTAGATAAATGCAGCATGGTGAAAGCAAGCACTCCATGGAAATATAGATTTTCTCCATGTTTTAGACAATTCTCATGACAATATTGCATGGGAAACCAATACAGATTTGAATATACTTGCTGGGAGAAATTGACTCTTAACAATCTGCCTTCAGTGATTCATTATGGACGACAATCTAAAAGCCAAAGGGATATGCTGGAAGGTAATTGTTTAAAAAACACAAATGTCTCATCCTAACAGCTTATCATATACTACCAAGCATTGTCAGATTTTACAATCTATGTCCCGTATCTCTCTGTCTGTCTGTATTTCTGTCAGTCTTCTTCTCTGGGCTTTTAGTGGTTTCCTTCTCTGCACACAACAAGGGTCCCGTAACGTTGAGTTATTATTCTTTCATGACTCACTGAGTGGTTTGCATATAACCTTGTGCATGTTTCAAAAGAGTAATCTAAAATGATAACTTTTGTGTGATCATTACAAGTATATATATATATATATATATATATATGATTTGATTCTTGTATTATTCTGTTATACTGAAAATTACATCTTACAAGTTTTAAAATTAAATATTTTTCTTTTCTTTCACAATTTTCAAGACAGGATTTCTCTGTGTAACAGCTCTGGCTGTCCTGGAACTTGCTTTGTAGACCAGGTTGGCCTCCAACTCACAGAGATCTGACTGCCTCTGCCTGTTGAGTGCTGGGATTAAAGGCGTGCGCCACCACTGCCTGGCTTAGAAGTAGATCTTTAACTCCACATTTGAAAGTTTAGCTCATGAAGGCTTGTAGTTTTGCACTGACGTTTCAATACTGGTTGTGCCTATCCTTTGGACCTTAAAACTCATGGGACCTCACCTCCCCCACCTTTCCTTTTTGCTTTCATACAAGTGGAATTTGTAGATTTTTTTTTTTCATAGCATTGTGGTAATGTTGAATTTGACACTCAGTTCCCAAGGCTGTGGCCAAAACATGGTAGATACAAATGTGATCTTCCTGCCCATCTTGGTTTTCATCTAGTTCTCATGGCAATATGCACTATTTAACAGCTCCCAATAAAACATGTGTCTTTAATCAGTATCCCTCTGTGAGCTTCAGGCCTGTTTTTGCGACATTCTGAAGATTTACATCCTTGGCGCTCTCTCTTGCCCTTAGCATTTGGCATGTCCAACTCAAGTTTAGCTTCTTAGTCCTCACTGATTCAGAAATCTATATTTGTTACTAAAACCAGCACCATTCTGAAGTAATTAGCCTGAAGATTATACGATGAGCTTTACTGCTTTTGTTTTTGTTATTGAGATGGGGGTGGGGTAGAGAGGGTGGAGGGGGGAGCTCATGTAGCCCAGACTGGCCTTGAATTCTCTATGTTGCAGAGGGCTTCCCTTGAACTCCTGGTCTTCCAGCCTCCACCTACCTGGTGCTGACTCCTTTTTTCTCTGTCATATGCCCTGTTTTGATTTTACCAACATTTTGGAGAACTGACTTGTAGATTAAAGCAGAACACTGGCTGTCCCAACCAGCCCCCAAACCTGCTTACAGTGTAATGAATGCAGTGGAAGGCATTAGATATGGCCGTAGATCTCAAGTTTGAGATCTTGTCCAGAGTCCTCAGGAACATTACCTCACTCTTCACTTCAAATGAAAACAAAAGTTTTATAATATAGACAGGTAAAATTCAATTATCAAGTTAAAACATTCCTTCTTCTTCTTCTTTTCCTCTTCTTCTTCTTCTTCTTCTTCTTCTTCTTCTTCTTCTTCTTCTTCCTCTTCCTCCTCTTCCTCCTCCTCTTCCTCCTCCTCTTTATTCTTTTTAAAATAATTCTATCCTGGGCCTGTCTTCTGGGTTAGCATTCTGGGCTAGAATGTCATTCTGGGCTAGACTTGGAGAGGCTCCCAGGTCTTTTCATCCATATGTTTGAATAAATTGATTTTATTTGCTGAGATAAAAAAACAAAATTACCTGTTCCAAGTTGATGATCCTTAACTTTAGTATGAGGGAACTTTTATGAATAATTATGCCAACCCATCCTTTAATTTGACCTGTCTACTTGTCCTGCACACTCGCATGACTTTTGGACCCTTTGACACCATCCTGGAATTAGCCTCCTCTCACCGGCAACACTGCATTATTCTCTGATACCAGCTTCTTGTGGATGTAAGTAAAAGAAAAATAAGCCTGGAGTAGCTCAAGGGACAGGGAGTTCATTTTCTTTCCATCTCAAGAAGATCACAAGTGGGGGCTTCAGTGGTTGTTTAAAATGTTCTGCAATGTCTTGGTTCTGAACTGCTTGTGGATGGTTCCTATTGGGCACGATGTAGCTGTAACATCTCTAAGGTCTTCACTTCATCCAGGAAAGAGTTGAAGAATATACTGTTGCTTTTTTCATCATGGAAGGGGGGCTTTCCCAGGGAACTGCCAAGACTTTCCATTTCACCCTATTAACCAGGTCTGGGTCACTTACATTCTGGTATAAGGCCAGTCAGGACAGTGAAGCGCTGCTATTTCTAGTCTCTGTACTTGTTCAGTGAAAAAGAGGAAGACTGAGAACATTCTCAGAAACTTTTCTGCCAAATGCCCTCCTCCACAGCCCTGGTCTTAAAGTGACATTCACTATTAGTAAATGAAGTTAATCTCATTCTACTCCGTTTGTTTGCCCCTGCCCCCACTCTCCATGGACTGCTTAATTAATCCACAACAGACCCGGATCACTCTTACACGCCTGCCTTTGCACATGACATTTCCTCCTCTTAGTTTCTCTTCCCCACAATTTCCCCCTGATTCCAACACTGACATCAATGATCAGTTCTATGAGGCCTTCTCTATGAGGCCTTCTTTCCCCTCCCTCAGCTACAGTTTATTTTTGGGATTTTTTTTTTTCATTTCCACAGGAGTTTCAGTATACTATAGAGGCTTACCATTTGAATTATAGTGGATATACCATTTGAAGTCTGATTACTCATAAGACACAAATGTGCAACTCAAAGGCATCTTCAACATTTCTGAGGTGCAATCCAAATCGTGTCTGCTGAAAAGCCGGCAGGGCAAACAGTGAATTTTCTCACTGCTGAGTGAGTCATGGTCTACTTAGGATTTAGACTTCAGTGGGGTTTAACTGTTCTTCTGTGTAACATAGGCAGTAACTTTTGTGGTCTCATTAAAAGCTGTGTTTCATTGTGAAAATGGCTATAAATTGAGAGATAAAACTCAAGATTAAGGTTGGAATTTGGTTTTAGGAGAGGCAGTGGGTGGAGAGAGGTAATTCTCCAGAAAATATAATTTATCAGATATTCAGGCACTTGGAAAGATACTTACATATTCTTGAGACGATGGTATTATATTTATTATAATTACTCATGTTTTACAATTATTTATGCACAATGATTTAGAGATAATAAGCTTCCAGAAGTCAGGAAGGAGACCATATTACATGGTGTGGCTTTAGAGACAGGGAATAGAGATGGAGTTGCTCCTCTAGCTGTTCCCTGAGGATGGAATTGTGGGAAGATTCTTGATAAGGTAGTCCTCTTGTTTTCCTGGCTGTGAAGGGAAGATGAAAATGCCCATCTCACAGGCTATGTGGAGCTATTAAATGGAATAGTACCTGGAAAAGTGTCATGTAAGCTGTTATACTATGGATGGCTGAGTGATTACCATTATTGATATTCCTACAGTATCTGTTAGGAGAGAAGATACTCAGACAGTATTTATGTAATGAGTTGCTGTGGAATGGTCTGTATGTCAAACGCTCTGATTGGTCAATAAATAAAACACTGATTGGCCAGTGGCCAGGCAGGAAGTATAGGCAGGACTAACAGAGAGGAGAATTGAGAGAACAGGAAGCTGAGTGAGAGAGACACTGCCAGCCGCCGCCAGGACAAGCAGCATGTGAAGATGCCAGTAAGTCATGAGCCACGTGGTAAGTTATAGATTTATAGAAATGGGTTAATTTAAGATATAAGAACAGTTAGCAAGAAGCCTGAGCCATTAGGCCAAACAGTTTAAATAATACAAGCATCTGTGTGTTTATTTTATAAGTGGGCTGTTGGACTGCCAGGCTTGGTGGGACCCGGAGAGAAAATTCTCCAGCTACAATGAGTGACAAAATGAATGAATGACAAGCTGTCCTAATAGCATATGCTGGTGGGAAAAATATTTTCCAAGTGTGTCTCTGAGGGTCAAAGGCATTTATTTGCATGTGTTTCTACGACATGGAAATCAACAAAAATCATTACTAAGAATTAAGTATCAGTAGATGACATGGACTTTAATACGA
Organism: Peromyscus attwateri; assembly: GCA_902168425.1. Lineage (NCBI taxonomy): Eukaryota > Metazoa > Chordata > Mammalia > Rodentia > Cricetidae > Peromyscus > Peromyscus attwateri. The sequence continues at coordinate 35,186 of CABHPP010132960.1, forward strand.
AGCTGCATTTCTTCCCTGAGTACAGTGTCTGTTCATAATCTTTAGGTACTACGTGTTCACTGTTTATGACCCTGGTAGACCCCTTCACATGTATCTCCATTTGTAGCTCCTCTGGGACTATCTATTATTTTGTGGATCCATTATCATCTATAATTCTCTTTAAAACCCTAATAAAGTTTATGATAAGATACCCTGCTGTGTCTTGTCTTCAAACATAACCTTTTGCTTGTCTTTCTCAAGTGTTGAGCTTTTTAAAGGGTCTGATGTTATTGGAATGCAGGCACAATGTTAGGCTTCTATCTCTTCATGGTAAAGGAGCACAGGACCACTTCCCTGCTAGAGAGAGATTCAAGAACCATGGGAATCTACAAATAGTTTGACACTGCTGTGGGGCAACCAAAGTTAATGTGTATCAATGCTATAAACTGACATGATTCTGTGTACATTGTGTGATTTCTTTCAAGATCAACTACAGTAAAATAAAAGCTTTCTTTTCTCTGTACAGCATGCATTTTCCCAGTTAAATGATTTGCAGGTACTGAAATTAGTTATTGATATACTAGAACTGCACACCAGGATCTTTCTCATGAATTGCCTTAATCATTGATTATTATTAGAGGTTTTTTGTTTGTTTTAATTTGACTTTTACGTTTTAAATAGTGTGTGTGTGTGTGTGTGTGTGTGTGTGTGTGTGTGTGTGTGTGTGTACGCATGTGTGCATGTGCGCATGTGCCTGCTTACTTGTCTGTATCTGTACCACGTACATCCAGGAGCCTGCCAAGGCCAGAAGAGAGAATTAGGTCCTCTGGGAATAGAGTTATAGGGAGTTGCAAACACCATGATGTGGGTGCTGAGAACCAAACTCAGGTCCTCTGTAAAAACAGGAAGTACTCTTAAACACTGGGCTATCTTTCCAGCCCCAACTCTTTCTTTGTTTTTCTTGCCCATAGTCAATGATGTTACGACAGTTGGGTCACTCACTGCTGTCTCCGCTCAGGGATCCTAAGCCTGTCATACTCTGTGTTCTCTCCTCTTTAGTAGACAGGCGATTTCCCCTGCACTACTCCACTATCCCAGTACCTTCTAGTTGGAATGTATGAATATCTTGGATCACTTGGTAAGGGTGTCTATAAGAGAAAGTGAAAGTTCTTTTCCTGTTGCTGTGATAAAACATGCTGAATTTTTTTTTTCCCAAATCAAGGGTACAGTCCTTTATTGGCCACAGGTGACTAGAGCAACTGGTCATATCACATATACAGTCAGTGAATGAATCCCATTGCTTAGCTTCCTTTCTCCACTCATACAGTTCAGGATCCCATCTAGGGAATCGTGACTCTCACAGTGGGCAGACCTTACCATCTCAATTAATGCAATCAAGAGAATCTACATGCCCAGGGCTCCCATCTGCCAGCTGTTTCTAGATTTTGTTACATTGATAGTTAGTACTCTTAGTTAGGTGACAAGGAAAGAGTAACAAAGGCTAACTTTAAGACAAGGCCCTGGGCCAGATGGTTTTAGGACAGAATTCTACCAGACCTTCAGAGAAGAGCTAATACCAATACTCCTCAAATTGTTCCACAAAATAGAAACAGAAGGAACATTGCCAAATTCATTTCATGAGGCCACAGTTACCCTGATAACCAAACCATACAAAGACTCAACAAAGAAAGAATTATAGACCAATTTCCCTCATGAATATTGATGCAAAAATACTCAGTAAAATACTTGCAAACCAAATCCAAGAACACCTTAAATAGATCATCCACCATGACCAAGTAGGCTCCATCCTAGAGATGCAGAGAGGGTTCAACATATGAAAATCTATCAATGTAATCCACCATATAAACAAATGGAAAGAAAAAAAACCATGATCATCTCATTAGATGCTGAAAAAGTCTTTGACAAAATCCAACACCCCTTCATGATAACAGTCTTGGAGCAATCAGGGATACAAGGGACATACCTAAACATAATAAAGGCAATATACAGCAAGCCGACAGCCAATATCAAATTCAATGGAGAGAAACTCAAAGTAAATTCCACTAAAACTGGGTACAAGAAAAGGCTGTCTACTCTCTTTATAGCTATTCAATATAGTACTTGCAGTTTTAGCTACAGCAATAAGAAAACTGAGGGAGATCAAGGGGATACAAATAGGAAAGGAAGAAGTCAAAGTTTCGATAGTTACAGATAATATGATAGTACACATAAGTGGCCCCCAAAATTCTACCAGGAAACTCTTACAGCTGATAAACACCTTCAGTGAAGTGACTGAAAATAAAATAAACTAAAAAAAATCAGTAGCCCTCCTTTTACAAATAATAAATGGACTGAGGGAAAAAATCAGGGAAATAACACCCTTCACAAAAGCCACAAATATTATAAAATATCTTGGTATAACTCTAACCAAACAAGTGAAAGATCTGTAAGGCAAGAACTTCAAGTCTTTGAAGAAAGAAATTGGAGAAGATATCAGAAAATGGAAAGATCTCCTATGTTCATGGATTGCTAGGATTAACACAGTAAAAATGGCAATCTTACCAAAAGCAAAATACAGATTTAACACAATTTCCATAAAAATTCCAACACAATTCTTTACAGACATTGAAAGAACAATACTCAACTTCATAAAGAAAAACAAAAACCCAAGATAGCTGAAACAATTCTGTACAATAAAGGAACTTCTGGAGATATCACCATCCCTGATTTCAAGCTATATTACAGAGCAATAGTAATAAAAACAAAATGATATTGGCATAAAAACTAACAGTTTGACCAATGGAACTGAATCAAAGACCCAGATGTAAATCCACACACATATGGACACCTGATTTTTCATAAAGAAGCCATAAATACACAATGGAGAAAGAGAAAGCATCTTCAACAAATGGTGCTGGTTTAATTAGATGTCAGCATGTAGAATAATGCAAATAGATCCACATCTCTCACCCTGCAAATAGCTCAAGTTCAAGTGGATCAAAGATCCAAAGACAAAACAGATATACTGAAACTGCTAGAAGAGAAAGTGGGGGAGGAGCCTTGAATGCATTTGCACAGGAGATAACTTTGTAAACAGAACACTGATACCACAGGCACTAAGATCAACAACTAATAAATGGGACCTCCTGAAACTGAGAAGCCTTTGTAGGGCACAGTAAATAAGACAAAATGACAGCCTAAAGAATGGGAAAAGATCTCCAACAACCCCACATCTGACAGAGGGCCGATCTTCAAAATATATAAATAACTCAAGAAACTAGACACAAAACAAATAATCCAATTAAAAAATGGGGTGCAGATTTAAGCAGAGAATTCTCAACAAAGAAATCTCGCATGTTTAAGAAACACTTAAAGAAATATTCAACATCATCAGCCATCAGGGAAATGCAAACCAAGAGGACTCTGAGATTCCATCTTACAACTGTCAGAATAGCTAAGATCAAAAATACAAGTGACAGCCATGCAGCAGTGGCGCACACCTTTAATCTCAGCACTCAGGAGGCAGAGCCAGGCGGATCTGTGAGTCTGATGCCAGCCTGGTCTACAGAGCAAGATCTAGGATAGGCTCCAAAGCTACATGGAGAAACCCTGTCTTGAAAAAAACCAAAAAGACAACAAAACAACAACAACAACAAAAAAGTGACAGATGATGTTGGTGAGGATATGTAGTAAGGGGGACACTTCCATTGCTGGTGGGAGTACAAACTTGTACAGTCACTTTGGAAATTGATATGGCAGTTTCTCAGAACATTGGGAATGGACCTACCTCAAGACCCAGCTACACCACCCTTGGGCACAAACCCAAAGGATGCTCTACCAAATCACTTGCTCAACTATGTTCATAGCAGCACTATTCGTAATAGCCAGAAAATGGAAACAACCAAGATGTCCATCAACTGAAGAATAGATAAAGAAAATATGGTACATATACACAATGGAGTACTACTCAGCTGTTAAAAACAAAGATATCATGCAATTTGCAGGCAAATGGATGGAACTAGAAAAGATCATCCCAAGTGAGGTAACCCAGACTCAGAAAGACAAACATGGTATGTACTCACTTATAAGTGGACATTAGCCATAAATTAAAGGACAACCATGCTACAGTCCACAGACCCAAAGAAGTTAAGTAACAAGGAGGACTGGGGGCGGGCACATGAATCTTACTGTGAAGGTAAAATAGAATAGATATCAGAGGTGGACAGGTTGGGAAGGGGGCTCAATAGAGGGGTGGGCTTTGGAACAGGAGGTACAGTTGTGGGAGGATAGAGAGAGTACTGAGAGAAATCATTGGAATCTGGGTGCATCTCTGGGATGAGCTAGAAACCTAGTGCAATGGAAACTTGCAGCAATCTATGAGGGTGACTCCAGCTAAGACCCTTAGCAATGGGTAATATGGAGCCTGAACTGGTGGCCATCTCCTGTAACCAGGCAAGACTTCCAGTGGAGGGATTTTTGGACCACAACCCAGCCACATAACCTTTGACATACAGTTTGTCCTGCCTACACAATATGCTGGGATAAATGTGACACAAAAATTGTGGGAGTAACCAACTAATGACTCGTCCTGCCACTGCATAGAGGCCAGGGCCCAGATGCTGGACAGCCCAGAGACCTAGGATAGAACCAAAAAAGACTGGTTAAAAAAAAAAAAAAGAAAGTCAATGAAATGATTCCTAATGATATTCTGCTATACTCATAGATTAGTGACTAGCCCAACCTCAACTGTTATCAGAGAAGCTTCATTCAGCAACTGGTGGAAACTCATGCAGAGACCCACAGCCAAACATTAGGTGGAGCTCAGAGAATCCTGTGGTAGATGTGGAGGAAGGATTATGGGAACCAGAGGGGTCAAGGACACCACAGGAAAACCCACAGAATCAACTAAACTGGGCTCATAGGGTCTCATGGAGACTGAACAGCCAACCAGAGAACTTACATGAGACTGACCTAGGCCCTCTGCATATATGTGACAGTTGTGTAGCTTGGTCTTCTTGCGGGACTCCTAACAGTGGGAGCAGGGGCTGCCTCTGACACTATTGCCTGTTTTTGAGACTCTTTCCTCCTACTGGGTTGCCTCATCCAGCCTTGATAGGAGAGGAGGTGCCTAAACTTACTGCAACTTGATTTGCCATGCCTGGCTGATATATATGGGAGGCCTGTACTTTCGTGAAGAGAAAGGAAGTGGAGTGGGGGGGGTGGGGGAGGGGAAGAAGGAGGAGGAGTTAAGGGAGGAGGGACTGGGAGAAGAAGAGGGAGGGAGGGGAAACTGTGATAGGGTTGGAAAAAAAAAAAGACAAAGCCCTGGGTATGAGGAATCCCATTTTTGACCTCATCTTCTAGCTTTGTTCCAGTTTCTATTCCTTTGCTCTAAAAAATAAGATTTTTTTTCATTTTCTCAATATTTTTTGGAAATAGAATCACCTATTCATGATGTCACCTTCCTCCCTATCATGAAGATTATTATTTTCAAATATTCCTTGGAGAATAATAGAAGTATTTATATCCAATCCTTCTAATGCAGCAAGAGGAGGGAAGTGAACCAGGCAACCATATTTCTGTATGAAAATAAGTAAAGCCCCAGTCTGGCTATCCCATCACAGCCTGGAACTCTTGAAGTCCAAGAGTTACTGCTGCAATGACTGTTAGAGTTGCAGCCCCAAGTCCAAGGTGTACAGACTCAGAACCCATAATAAAGAAGATTCCTTACTGTGGCCATAGCTCTGATAAATAATTTCTCTTTGTAATTTCTTGCCTGGAAAAACCCAGCCATAACACATATCACAAAGATGCACAATACAAGTCATTGAAAGTCAGAAGTGAGTATTTTGTAAGAACTGGAAAAAGCCTTATCTAACCAATGACATACTTTTCAAATAAAACTCCCTTCTGAGTTAGCGGCACCTATGTCTAATTTAGGCTTATTTTGAATAAAAGTGGCAGAGTTATCAAAACTCCATTAACCTAATTTGTTTAAATGGAAGTGGCACCTTATGCATGGCTTAAACAGAATTTAAATGACAAGGGAGAAGAAATATCATTCTATGTAATTAAGGTGGCAGACCCTACTTGTTCATTAAAAAAAAAAAAAAAAAAAGAAGATGTAAAGTCAACAAAAGAAGCCCCATTGTAGCATTTGGCTTTGAAAATGCTTAATACATGGAAAGTAGTCTAATAGCAACAACAATAGATAAGCAATGCTTATTCAGAATCTTCACATGCAAAATCTCTATTTACTCCCTTCCCCGTCATTGATACACATCTTACTGAAATGCATAAATGCGTCTCATTTCATCCACTAGACTGTGGCCTACGGTGTTAACTCCTGAGAGCCCTCATTGTAACCTCAAGAGAACTCTGTCAATAGCGTCCATACGTCGAAATGATGCCAATTTCAAACTTTATTATTAGAAGCCATAAGCTCTCGAATTATCTTTGTCAGATCTACGAGAGCGGCCACCCTTCCCAGCAGTCTCTTTTGCATCTCTGAACTTCTGTATCATTGCATTTCTGGGGCTTGGAGTAATGGTGTGACAATTGCATGGTGCTCCCTCCTCTCTTCAATTCTGTTTCTAAGGGTCAGGATGACCTACAGTGTGACAAAATAAGCTAGTCATTCCGTTGAGCCAGGTGTCCTTTGAACAGCTAAGAAAGGGAATAACCATGTCATGAAGTTATTAGTGTACTATATATTATAAACCATAAATGACAGCTCTGAGTGAAGCCATCCTGCTTGCGGGTCTGCTACTTTCTGCTGGAGTCACTCCATAGAAGGCAGGAACCCCCACGTAACAAAACTTCTCTGGTAGATGAGCAAGAGTCTGCACCTGGAAATGAGAGCATCGACTAACGACGAACTGGGTAGATGTTTTGTGCTTCTTTGACTCAGGAGGCAGATTCTTTTCTCAGGTTCATCACTGCCAGGCTATTTTAAAAATAAAAATGTCATAAGCTGATGAAAAGCTTTGTGGATGTTGGCAAGCATACCTGTAGCCATTTCACACCACCAAATCCTTCTTACCACATTTCCTAGCGTGTGAAAGATCGATAGAAGTAAAAACAAAGCATGCCCAACAGGAAGCGGACAACCCTGTCCATTGTTCATCAAAAGACCTTTCCATTGTTCCCAAAAGACCACAGTTACTAAACACCCTCGTGGATCCCTGCTAAATTGCCAAACATGAGATGAGAGCTAGTTGCCTTTCATACCGTGAGATTCTGTGCCTCGTGAGCATCTGACCCACTTCCTGGCTGTGTTTTGTTCTCTGCATACCACCGAGGCATATGTAGTTCCTGACTGCAGTCACTTCCGTCTCCAGTTACAACAATCTCCCACTCAGGGTAGGTAGTTCGTTGTGTTCTCTGGGGCCTGTGGCTCAGTGGTGCTAAGGGATCTGAGTTGGGGTGGGTTGAGGTGGGTCCTGGAAGAACTAGGTCTGGCTTCACTGCTGCCGGCTCTTCACAAATAGGTACTGGGCATCTGAATCTCGGCATAGCCTGCCTAATTTAGCCTGTTT
>CABHPP010132961.1:0-16563 GCA_902168425.1 Peromyscus attwateri
TTCTTATACATGCCCAGCCTTAGCTTGGCTTGTTTTTAGCCAGTTTTACTTAAATTATCGCATCTACCTTTTGCCTCCTGGCTTTTATCTTTCTCTATTCTATATACCTTTCTTTCCTTCTTACTCCATTGCTGACTGTGTAACTGGGTGGCTGGCCCCTGGTGTCCTCCTCTCCTCCTTTTCTTTCTCCTTGATGATCTTCTCTTCCCAGATTTCTCCTCCTATTTAATCTCTTCCTGCCAGCCCTGCCTATCCTTTCTCCTGCCTCGCTATTGGCTATTCAGCTCTTTATTAGATCATCAGGTGTTTTAGACAGACAAAGTAACACAGCTTCACAGAGTTAAACAAATGCAACATAAAAGAACGCAACACATCTTTACATCATTAAACGAATGTTCCACAGCATAAACAAACATAACACATCTCCAATTAATATTTCACAACAATAAATAATCTTTTAAAAGTCTCAAAGTTTCAATTTTTTTGTTGGGCAGCACTCACAGCTGTCCTCAGCTGCATATGGCTTGCAGGCTGAAGGCTGGAGGCACCTTCAAGCTGGCACAGTGGTCACCAGACAGATATAAGGCTGTCATCGAGCCTCAGTAACTACCATTATCTGCTGCTGCAGAGGACAACGGGAGAAGGAGAAAGAAAGCGAGGTGCCGGCCAGCCGCTGAGTGTAGCTGGAGGCTAGAGTGATGGCCAGTCTTCCAGCGTGTGGCAGGTAGACCCGGAGGGCGTGCCTTTGTCCTCAACACCAGCACTATGCTCTGGCTTCTATCTGTCCACCACTCCGGGCTCTGAATCTCACCTGATCTGCCTGCAGGCTGGCTATGATCCCTCTTTGAAGGCAGAGAAGCTGAGCAGCAGGCAGTGACTGGGGAGCAGGAGTTCACAAAAGTCTGAGCCTGTCGCGGTTTCATGTCAACCGGGAGTACTGCCCTGGAGTCATCTTGGCCTCCAGGTCTTAAATGAGATGCCATGAGGGGGTGATGTGTGGCTGTGTGTGCCTGCTTTTCCAGCACTCGGGTGGGTGGGGCAGGGGGGTCTAGAGTTGGCCAGCCTGGGTTACACAGTTTGTAGACCCTGTCTCAAAAAAAGGTGGGGCTGGAGAGATGGTTCAGCTGTTTAGACTGCTTGTAGAAGACGCTGGTTTGCTTCCCAGCACCCACACGGCAGCTCACAATCATCTGTAACCCCAGTTCCAGGGGCTTCTATGCTTTCTTCTGACCTCCGAGGGCATGCATGTGGTGCACATTCATACATGCAGGCAAAACACATAATGCAGGTTAAAAAGAACTCAAAACCAGGAAAATACATTCAAATGCCTGCTTACCTTTTTTCGTAGTGGGTGAGCCAGCCTGTCTAGATGCCACCATTGGGGCCGGGATTGGAGCCGGGCTTGGGACTGTGTCTTTCAGGTTGTGTCCAGCTACTCAAGCCACCTTGTCCTGCCTCACTCTTTTTCCAGCTTTGACGGCGCCTGTGCAGCACACACTCTCAGGGATGGTGAGATGACGGGACAGTTCAGCGAATGTGGGATTGGCTGTGATGGGGTGAGAGCACACTGCACCCACCTGACTGCCTGCAGGTGGTAGTGGGCCAGCGGCAGGCATCCCAGAGGGACCCCTTTTATAACAGGCCTCACTCTTCCATGAGGAATGCAGGTGTCCAGACAAAGCTCATCCTCTAGGTGTCATCCAGGGACACTGACCTCACCCAATCAAGCCAGCCTGTGCAGACTTAACTGGGCACAGGCAAAAGGGCCCAGAGCAGGAGCCAGACACGGGTCTGCAGGGAAGAGAAAAGCCAGGCCTGTTGTTCTGATGTGTCTTTAAAGTGACAAGAGGGGTGTGTGTCCCCTGTCGGCTCCTCAAGTTTTTATCATGGTTATTGGCTTAGGGAGCCTTGAGAGCATGGTCTTCAGAGTGACACGGAATTTATTACACTTCCCACCTTTGGACAGGCTTCCCCAGCCTCCCCCCCCCCCTCTCTCTCTTTCTCTGAAAAAAGGTCCCTGCCAATCTTGCTCTTGCCATGAGTGGTTATTTATTTGGTCTGTGTGTATCTCGATGGCTTCCCCACTATCTGCTTAGAAAACCCTTTCAGTAACTGGATGGCTCAGAGGTTAAGAGCACCAACTCTTCTTCCAGAGGACACAGGTTCAATTCCCTGTGTGGGACAGCATCCACATGGTGTCCCACAACCATCTGTAGCTCCAGCTCTAGGAGATACAAAGCCTTCTGGCCTTTGTAGGCATTTCATGCATGTGGTACACAGATATACGTGAAGGCAAAATGTTCATATGCAAAAAAATAATGAAAAGAAAGAAGGAAAGAAAGAAAAAGAAAGAAAGAAAAGAATCCTTTCAGTGGGCTAGCAAGATGATTCAGTGGGTAAAGATACTTGCTGCTAAACTTGATGGCCTGAGCTTGATCTCTGGGCCTCACGGCAGGAGAAAACCTGCTCTTGCAAATTGTCCTCTGATCTCCACATGTGCATGCTCTGGCACCCATGAGGCCTCACACATACACACAAAATAAGTAAATGTAAAAATAAAATTTGAAACAAGAAAATCGAGAGGGGGACGTAGACATGGGCTCCCGCCCCTAACCAAAAAGCAGCCTGCAACCGATACCCTGGCGGAGGAGCAATCGGTTTTCTCCAGCAGAGGCTCATTGGTTATATTAACCGCACTTCAGGGTGGGCCCCACGCTCAGGCATAGCTGGCCAATAAGAAATGATCTCAGTGGCACTTTCGCAGACTTTTGTCTCCTTTTGCTTGTTTGTGCATTTTCTGTCTTACCGGTATTTTTCTTGTATATTTTGGCTTCCTTTTTTGTTTTTTCTTTGTGTGTGTGTTCCTTGTCTTTGTGTGTGTGTGTGTGTGTGTGTTTGTTTTAAAGAAAGAGAGAGAACATAAAGTTGGGTGGAGAGGAAGGGAGGATCTGGGAGGAACTGGGGGAGGGGAAATCGTGATCAAATATCTTGCATGACAAATTTTAATGAAAACATGAAACAAGAAAGTCTCTAAAGAGAGCTAATCCCAAGGCTGAACTCAGGTCACACACAGTTGCTGAGGCCTCTGGGTAATAGGCCGAGCAAGGCCCAGTGCTGCAGGAAGGTGCTTCCGACAAATACAGTAGCGTGAGGTCCCTCCCGATTGCTCCTGTGGCTCCAGACCTTACAGGAAAAAGCCCAGAAGCTGCCACTCAGCCCCACTCAGATGGAGTGATGCATGACTTTCGATGGGACACCACTTTGAAGCCCCTAGGCTCACCATCCCCTCTTCTCTGTGACCAGGGCACATCAGCCAGAAGCACTTGAATGCATGGGCTGTTGATAGCTTCTGCTCCTGGGACACCAGAGAGGGTGGAAAAAGAGCCCTGCTAGAGAAGTCAGGGAAGGATCGGGTCCTTCCATTAGCCTTTGTATGGGGCAAGATCAGGCACGGGGTACGGGGCAAACCATGGTGAAGACCTTGCAAGCATAGAAGCCCTGCTGTGTTCACGAACAGAGGGCAGAGACCAGCAGGGGCAGGTTTGCAGGTCACCTAGGAGGCCTCCCTGGAAGAGGAGGACTACCCCTGGACTGAGGAAAGACTCTGGTTCTTGGTGTCTGTTTGCTGAAGAGGGGGGTTGCTTGCCAGATACTGCCCCTGCGGCCTCTGGGAGTGGATGGGAATCTCTGAGGTGCCCAGAACCAGTCTTTGTGATACCTGGAGCTGTTCTGTGGCTCTAGGCACTGGGGCATGTGACAGGTGGCAGTGCATGGGGCAGCCAACTGAGTGTGATGTGGCTTAGATGTCCCTGTGGCTCTGGATCCATGGCATTGGGAAGGAGGGGTGGAGTTGTGTGGATACACAAACGTCCCTGACCCCATCCCCCACACTCCATCTAGCCAGGCCAGCCTCTGCTAAGCGGGAAACAGAAGCAGAGGTCTGAGAGCCTAGTGGGCGGAGCCTTTGTAAGGAACCACAAGCCAGGTCCCAGGTGCTGGGTGGACCTGGTTCAAGCCTTGAAAGTTAGAAGGATTTGAGGTCCAGCAGGATGAGGTGACTCCATGGGAAAAAAGCGCTTGCTGCCAAACCTGACAGCCCCGAGTTCAGTTCCTGGGCCCTCCACATAGTGGAAGGAGAAAACTGACTCCCAAAAGTTGTTCTCTGACCTCCATGCATCAGCCATAGCACACACACACACACACACACACACACACACACACACACACGCGTGCACACACACTCACACATACACAAACACACAGAGTACATAAATGTAAAAAATAAGTGTTGGGGGTGGGGGGGCAGGGAGCACCAGTAGCAGGATGCCCCTGGGGACTGAGGAGGCTTAGCAGCTCACCTCGCTGAGCAATGGCTGGGAAGCCTCCTGCCTACTGGGCACGTGGAGGATGCTTCCTGCAGGTCTGTGAATAAAGGTCAGTGAACCAGCTATGTGCAGAAGGGAATGGAAACCATCGCCTAGACAACTCCAGCCCACGATGCCACCTGTCTCCACAGCGACCTCAGGACTCAGGGCCCCATGCCCATCGCTCAGGACCTCCACAGCAGGCTGCCTGAACACAGCTGGCAGTGCGGTGTCCATTTTCCCTATTCCTCACAGTCCCAGTCTCTCACCCAGGCCTCAGCTGGCCTTAGTGTCCCCGGAGTCCTGGCCCTGAAGTCCAGGAAGGACTGAGACCTGCAGGTGGGGTCTCAGTACTGGTGGGCAGGAGAGTCCCCAAATGCACACAGGCCCTACTCGTCCCACCGGAGCAATTCAGCCCAGCAAAGCTATTTACCTAGAGCCACGGGGAGCAGCAAGTCCTTAGGGGACATGGCACAGCCCCACAGCGGGCAGAAAACTGGTTCCAAAGCCTCTTTGTGGGCCAAGGAGCAGCAAGACCACGGGGCAGCAAGAGAGCCTTTCTGCTGTGATGTGTTCAGGTGACACACTAGAGCAGGGAAGGCCCTCTGCTCCAGTGAGACGGCAGCTGAGGCACGCGGCGATGGAGTCGGTGCCAGCCAATAGAGAAGCGCTCTTGGCTGAGGGCCTGAAGGCTGTACAACTTCCCTTGGAGAGGTTGCTTGGCTCCTGTCACTCATGCTCCCATCCCCATCTCAGCTCAGAGTTCTCTCTGGCAGCTATCCACTTCTCCTCCTGCAAGGTCGAGAACATGGCAGAAAGTTGGCAGCTTCTAAGGGCTGGCAGAGGCCTGGTGGGAGCAAAAGAGGGTCCCTTTAGTATCTCCCACGCTTCCTTAACCTCTGGGGAGTGAGAACAGGAAGTCACCCCCTGTTGTGAGAAAAGAGCAAAAGCTCCTTCAGCCACTGCCCTGCTGTGTGTCTTGGGGCACAGAGAGCAGCTAGAAGACAGGTTTCCTTCAGTCTCCCTACAAGGAGACTCCCCTCTAACCTGGGTGCACATTCTGAGCTCCCCAATATGTGGAGACCAGGCTGAGCAGGGAGCATCCTCCACCCCAGGAGAAGGTAGAGAAGTTGAGCGATGGGCCCAGCTAGAGCAAAGCCTGAGTCCTTCGGGGCACTGAAGGGCAGCCTGAGCCGCAGTTTAGGGAGTGGGCTTGGAGGCTGGACCCAGGCCTGAGCTGTGTGTTAGTCATCATCAGCTGGAAAACAGATAATTCGGGCTAGCCTCAAACTTGCTATGGATGCTAAGAATGACCTTGAACTCCTGGTCTTCCTGTCTCCACCTCCTGCACGGCAGGGTTTTACAGGAGTGTGCCACACGCCCGGTATACGTGGGGCTGGATCAAATTCGGGGTTTTATACCTGCCAGGTAAGCACTGAGCTACACATCTTCAGCCTGAAAGAACAGAATTCTTGGGCTAGACTCTCAGGTCCAAAGTGCAGCTCTTGTCTCTTGAAGGTCACTCTGTTTTAATAACACCAGCAAATGACCCGGAGAAAATAAGCCAGACAGCTCTGCTCAGGCAGTGCTGGCGGGGCGGAGCTGGTGAGTTCGCTGGCTGCAATCGGTGGGTCCTCAAGAGTCGTGGTGAGCTTCACACCTAGGAATCTGCCCAAGCAGCCCAGTCACCCCTCTGTGCCCTATCGACAGGCAAGTATACCCTAGTGTCAGAGGAGTGGTTGTGGGTAATGGGATGGGCACACCAGCCAGAGCGGCTGAGCTTCAGAGGCCGTTCGCCGCCACCTTCTTCCTCTTCCCCTTCTTCTCCTTCATCTTCATCTTCTCCTTCTTCTTCCCTCTCCTTCATCATCATCAATATCATCATCTTCTTCTCCTTCATCTTCATCATCTTCTTCTTCTCTAGGAAAAAGTGACTAAAAAGAGTCTTTTAGAAGGGATAGGTCGGTGGCAGAGTACTTGCCTAACATGGAAAACCTTGGGCTCCAACCCCAGCACTGAAAAAAGAAAAGAAAAAGAGATAGAGTGAAAGGGAAAGAGGAAGGAAGGATGGAAGGACAGAAGAAAGAAACTAAGTCCAGGCTTGATCTGTAACCCTAGCACTTGGGAAATTAAGGCAGGAGAATTGAGAGTTCAAGTCCAGCTTGGCTACAGAGTGAGGCTGTCTCAATCAAACAGGAGCTGGGTGTGGTGACACAGGCCTATAATCTCAACACTCAAGAGACAGAGGCAGGAGGATCACTGTGAGTTCAAGGCCAACCTGGATAGACTACATAGCAAAGGTCTGTTTCAAAACATAGAAACAAAAAGTTAAACACACACACACACACACACACACACACACACACACACACACACACGCACCCTTTGGGCCATAGTAAAGGGATTTGAGGCAATGGAGCCATGAGTAAATCCCAGACACAGACACTCACATGTCAATCATACTCTGCAAAGGGAAGGTGTTCAGCCTGGGGTGTGATACCTGTTTTGAAAGTCCGAGGCTGGGACAGGCAAACTGCTTCGGGCTGCCTGGCTTCCTCCACCCCCATGGCTTCTTCATAAACCATGATAGAGCAGCAGTAAAACAAAAAATCAGGCCTTGGAATTGCTTCTCACAGAGGGGTCCCTTTTATGAGGTTGTGGGACATACAGCAACCTCACTATGAGACAAACTGTCATCCACTGCTCTCTCCCAGTTGGCAACAACAGGGGGTCTGTGCCTTCAAAAGCCATTTTTGGCCTTATAGAAGGATTCCTTCTGGTTTCCTTTGCAGAATGGACTGGACTTTCAGTCATTATAAGGGTTTGATTTTCAAAATCAGCCCAGGAGTGGGGATGTTTTGTGTAGAGAAGGGCACAGGAGTGGGGGCACAGTGGAGGGGACAGCAGAGGGCAGAGGAGCTGGGGAGAGCAGAGGGGGACGGGAGGGCACCTGTGTGTGTTGGTCTCTGTGTGTGCACACATGTGGATGTCTGTGTGTGAGTGTACATGCACATCTGTGTGCCAGAGTGTGGGCTCTCGTTCATGGGATGGCCTTGGAGTGCAGCCTCCTTCTGGCAGAGCAAAGCTTGAGACCTCTTACACAGGAGCCAAAAACACAAATAAACAAAACAAGCAGGCTGGGCTAAAAATAGAGGCGGCTCTTTAGCCCGGCAGCCTGGCAGCCCTTGAACAGCGCCAGCTCCTGTTCCTAGTGAGGACAGCCGCCACAGTGTGGGTCTGCAGCCCTGAGGCCAAGCTTGCTTGGAGCCTGGAGAGGAGAGGCTTTCTGTCTGTGCCCAGTGCCGGGGCCTTGTGGTCCTCCCAGAAGCCCTTTCTTTAGCTGCTCTTCCTGGCCTCAGCCCTCCATGGCTTCCTGTCCCAGCAGGTGTCTTCTACTCAAGGTCACTTCCCAATGCCCAGGTCAGAAGGCAGCCTGTTCTCAGGGGGAGACTGAGGTTTCTGGCTTTCCCACACCCCCTCGGATCCACCCTTATCATTAGGTGGTACCAACTCAGGGAGGCCGAGAGCCTGGGAGAGCTATGTAGTGTGCTTGTCTCTAGGAATGCAATCTGGAGTTTACCTAAAGTCATGGTTCTTTCTTACCTGTGGGTCGCGACCCCTCTGGGATCATATATCGGATATTTACATTATGGTTCATAACAGTAGCAAAATTATAGTTATGAAGTAGCAACAAAAATAATTTCGTGGCTGGGGGTCACCACAACATGAGGAACTATATTAAAGGGTCGCAGCATCAGGAAGGTTGAGAACCACTGCCCTGAAGTATTGACATGTCTTCCTTCCTCTCCACACGACCCCACCCCTCTGCAGCTGCAGAAGTGTTCTCTCCTCCCTCCCTCCTCTTCATTCTTCCTTTTTGTCACAGTTGCCATCAACCCTGTCTGTCCTCTCCCTCCTCTGTCTCTTCCACAGGCCCCACAGACTGAGTTACTGAGACACCTTGGGGTTGGGGGCCATTCGCAGGAGGTAGCCAGGAACTTCAGCGGGACACTGAGGGTTAGTGGGCTTCGCTGAGGGAACCTTGCAGATTCCCAAGCAGGAAATGCAGGCTGGAAACAGGCCAGGCCTTGTTTTTGCTTTTCGATCCTTCCTCTCTGAGAGTAGACCAGGGTTGGCTGTGCATGGCAGTGTTTTCTGGCCTCTTAGGGGCATGGGATGCAGAGATGGCCCATCCCCTCCTCCTCTTGGCCTCCCTGGGACACAGAGGTTCCTCCCAGCTCCAGTGCAGCAGCAGGAAGGAAGCCTTAGGGATGCTCAACTGCTGGTCGCTGGGAGTCTAGAAGGCCTCCTTGCCTGGGAAGGGAGGCCACCTTGCCTCCCTTCCTGCCTTCTGGGAGTTTCCTAGCTGCAGGTTCTGGGTCTTTTAGATAGAGAACGTAAGGGAGGATTCACGCACCAGCCCACGGGGGAGGTTCAGCTTCAGAACTTCTGCCTTGTGTACATTAGCCCAGTGTGCTCTCATGCTTCCTGGTGCTCTGTCTCCAGGCCCATCTCACATTCAGAGTTGTTTGCTCTTGTGTGTGAACATCGCTTTCTCCACCAGATGGGGAGCTGTATCTGTGGCTTGCCAAGGTCAGAGTTTAAAAGCCAGGTGTAGGGATGATCGGTGGCATGTATGAGCGAATGGATGGATGGGAGGAGAGCTTGTTGGATGGATTGATGGATGAACGAATGAATTGGTGGGTGGCTGAATGGGAGGACAGATGGGTAAATAGATGGATAGATGGGTGGGTGGGTAGATGAGAGGGTGGGTTGAAGGATGAAAGAGTGGGTGGATTGATAAATGAATGAGAGTGGAAAAGCGGATTAGTGAGTGAGTGGATAGGTGGATGAAAGATAAATGGTCGGATGGACAAATGGACGGATGGATAGATGGGTGACTGGATGGATAGGTGGATGGGAGATTGGGTTGAAGAATGGGAGAGTAGATGGATGGATGGACGGATGGATGGATGGACAGATGGATGGATGGGTAAGTGGATAGATGAGTGAGAGGGTAGATGGCTGACAGAGGCTTGTTGAGTGGGAGAAGGTTGGGTAGATCAATTGTTGCATGGGCTTCTCCTCTCTTCATGAGCTCAGTAAATACAAGCACAGAGAGGAAAAAAACCTCAGGTTTTCACTTGAAAGGGGTCCCTATTAGTGATCAAAGGAGCAAGACCCCAAGTCCAGTGGGTGACACAAGACACTATTCTTAAAACAACACCTATGTTTGGAATAGCCCTGAAAAGCGTGTGTCTAAATAATACTGAAGCTAAACCCAACCAACTAATATCCCCACCCCCAGATAACAACAGTGAAAACCAGGGTCTGCAGGGGTGGACATTCCTGTGTTGCTGAAGGCTTCTGGAAGCAGTTTTAAGCAGTCAGTTTCAGGAGGTAGCAGAACAGAGGCCCTGGATCCCCTCAGCCAAGGATGAGAACTCCCAGCCCACATGCTGTGTCCTTACTGCCAGGACAGTCTGGAGTTGGATTCATCCTGGTGGCCAGTGTGTGGGAAGGAGACATGCTGAAAAAAAAAATGGCGTAGGTGACGTCTGGGGACTTCTGAGGATAAGGCTCTCTCTCTCTCTCTCTCTCTCTCTCTCTCTCTCTCTCACACACACACACACACACACACACACACACACACACACATACACCCATACACCACATAAACCACACACACTACACATATGCACATCCCACATACAACACACACACACACACACACACACACACACACACACACACACACACAGAGTCTGTAGCTTGTCCTGAAGAGCAGTGCATGCTTTCTCTCACTGGTGGGGTCATCCAAGTGTTTTTTAGCCTCTCATACCAAGTGGCTGTTTGTCCATGTGGGATTGAAAACTAGAATCCTTGGGAGCCTATTGGACATTGAAATTCTGTCCTTCACAAGGAATCTCTTCTTTCATATGTCAATCTGCTAAAATTATGCAAATGACATGCAAGTCACACCATGCAAATTATGTAAATTGGATGCCTTTATTCTCCCAAGCCTTTGGGAGTACATGAGTCAGTAATGTTTACAGCCCAATCGTGCTAATGTGTCTGTCTTCACCTGTGCAGGTGTGTGGGTTGTCTCTCTGCTCCATCCCTGGAAGACCTTGGCTGGAGCCCTTATGACCCTTGCACAGCTCTGCCTGTCACTCTTGCTGATGTCTTGGTGTCTTGGTGCATGGTCTGGTATTAGATCACAGGCCTGCCCATTTCAGATGCTGGTCACTGTAAGCTGGTCTGAACCCACTGTCAGAAGCAATCAGGTCCACAGCTCAATCTCTGGGGCAGAAAGTTAAGAAGCCATGTTGTGCTACGGCTCCACAGCCCCTAATTTATGGTCCTTCCCAGTACCTGGCTCCTCCATACTTCTTGACACACGGGCTAAGTCACGGCCCTTTGTGTGGAGAATTTCTCTGCAGGCTTTCCTCTGAGCCTTCTCTCACCTTCTTGTCACAACAGCAGCTGTGTTCTTACTTTTATTTGAAGCTGTCACGCTCCATGAAGATCCCTTCCAGGCTAAAGGGAAGCCTCTCCCCGCCTCTAAGTTCCCATCACGGTGTCTCTGACATAATGTCCTGTCTTTGCTAGCGCTCCCCCAGCTCAGGGCCTGATCGTGGCTCCCATGCCCCTCTGGCCCTTACTGCCAGGTCTTCACTTCTGAGGAGTGATTTAGCGTCAGCTCCTTTCTGGACCCAGCCGTGGCTGCTCTGGTTTCTGGCGCTTGGACCATTCATTGACACTCACTTGCTTTGTGTGAGCCGTAGGGTTGAGTGTAGCAGGACTGACCTTTCATTTGGTGGCACGTTTCTTCCTTCCAGAGCAGGCATGTGCCCACAGACCTGGCCTCAGGTGCCCCTCCCTGTCCCTTTAGAGAGAGTCTCCTGTAGCCTGCCTGGCTTCAAAGAAGAACTGATCCTCCTGCCTCTACCTCCCGAGTGCTGAGATTGCAGGTGCTCGTAACTGTGTGGGGTTTACACAGCACTGGGGCTCCAGCTCGGGACAGCATGCATGCTAGGGCCAGCACTGTGCCTACCCTAGTCCAGGGGCCTATCCTGGTGGTCCACTTTCTTTTGTACTCTCGTCCTTTCTTGTCCTTGTCATGAAGGGCCTTCCAAAAGAGATGCCCGCCTGTGGCCGCAGGTTTGTCCCCACCGTCGCTTCCCAGTAACCCGCAGCTTGGGGAATTTCTCAGTCTAAGTGTTCCTCACATTGGTGCCAGCAACTCTCCAAGGTCTCTAGGGAGGCCGTGACCAAGATAACTGCTGAAGAACAATGGCAGGTGAGACCTCTAGGATCCTGGCCAGCCTGGCTTGGGGCAGCTTACTGAGGCCCTTTCCTGGACTGTAGGGGATGCTACATACCCTGGCAACCAGCCTCCGGGGCCACACCCCTGCCTCATCACACCCCTTCACCTACCTGTAGGCTTCAGAAGTAGGAAGAGGTGGCCCTCATCCCCTAGAGGGAGTCTATGTCTCTCAGATAGTCTTGGGGTTAGCCATGAGTAGAGACCAGTGCTCAGCCTGACCAAGCTCAGCCCTTCCTCTGTGTTGTCTGTGAGGAACTGTCAGGAGCCAGAGTGAATTTTCCAGGTCAGACCTGCCTGGACATGTTTATAGACAGAGGTCCTTTCCACAGGCAGGCCTTGGACACCGGCTGACCCAGGGAGAGTACAGGGAGGGCCCTCCTAGGCTGGCTTCCCCCACAGTGCTCACTGATGCCCCCTTGCTCCTAGCACGTCTTCGAGACAGGATATGGTATTTCTGTCACACACAGGTAGACCGTGGCAATGTGCATGTCCACTTGGTCACCTTCAGGTGGTGTGAAGTGAACAGTTCCTCCTTTTGCCCCTCCGCTCTCCCTCTTCCCCCTGTACTCAACCACTACAACCACCAGCAACCTGGTCCAGAGCTTCCAGACAACACCTGGGCCATGCCATGCGTAATTTAGACCTGTGTCTGCAAACATGGGATACAAGCCTCCTTCCCGGGAACAGTGCGTCCCTCTCTCTCTCTCTCACTTCTGAGGAGGTTGCACTATGGTGAGGTCTCCTCTCCGACAGCCAGGGCAGAGCCAGGCTGCCTTGATGCTGAGTATACCTTTGTAGTCTCTCTGTCTCCCCGCACCCCACCGGGCTCTGATGGTACCAGGGGCCACTCTGGGGAGGCCCACATATCAAGGAACAGAAAGCAGCCTCTTGCCAACAGTCATGAAGACACTGAGGTACTCAGTGTAGTGGGCCACAATCACTGAACACTGCCAGCTGTCATGTGGTTTGGGGACCCATCCTCTCTGAGGAGTCCTTATCTACATGGCCCTGACCGTACAGCTTGTATCAGAGACCCTGATGCAGGATATCCAGCTAAGCCACAACAGACACAGACTCCAGGCTACAGAGCCCTGAGGCAACAGGTGTGTGTGTGTGTGTGTGTGTGTGTGTGTGTGTGTGTGTGTGTAGTTGTAAGCACTCACATTTGTGGGGATATTGGAACACAGGCCCTAATGACCAGTACAAGATGCTGAGGAGGAGTGAGCAGCTTCCAGGAGGCCAGGCTAGGTTTTGTTCTTGTTTTCTTCTTATTATTATTGCTATTGTTTGTTTGTTTTGAGACAGAGTCTCATTATATAGCCTTGACTGGCCTGGTACTCACTGTATAGAGCAGGCTAGCCTTGAACTCACAGAGATCTGCCTGCCTCTGCCTCCCAAGTGCTAGGGTTAAAGGTGTGCACCACCACCGCCCGACCCCAGACTCTTTTACAGCACCTTCCTCATACTAATCTCCCAGGTCCTACATAGTTCAGCTTCTTACACAGACTGTGGGCACTGACTCATGCATCAGAGGCGCTGGAGGGCTACAAGGTGGCTGTGTTTGAGCCACTCTGGGGTGGAAGCCAAGTCCTTGTTCCCACTGCCTTCTCCCACCGTGACCTCGAACAGGCTGCCTGGGCTGTGTGCATCTATCTCATCGATAAAACACGGGACCTGCCTACTTACAGGTTTGTGCAGGCCGAATGAGCCAGTGCTGCTAATACGGAGGCCTTATTATTTGTTATGAAATGTCTCGGGCATTCCTGATGGCTGACTCACGCGGCTCTGAGACTTGGCGAGTTTCCCTTCCAAATAAGGCTCCATGGGGCTTCTTGTTTGAATCCAAAGTCTCCAGATGCCAGGCCCTGCCACCCCTGCCCTTCCTTCTCCTCTGTAGAGAAAGCTGCCCTGAACAGATGCCAGCACAGAGCCCGAGGCGTGTCTGTCCCTGCAGTTCTCACTCTGGGCAGTCGGAAGCCCTGGACGCTGTCTCCGTAGATACAGGGAAGGACAGCAATGCTTTCTGTCAGAGGTGAAGGGAGGTGGCGAGGAGGGCCCCGGGAGACTAGTGGGTTCTTTGACAAGGTCTGGAGGACAGGTTCCTCTCCCTATTCTCCACCCCATGTGGCAAGTAGCAGGGCTGAAAGGAGGTGATTCCCTGGGTCCTGACGCTCTAGGCAAACTCTCTCCTACCCAACAGCACCCCCAGCCCCAAGTCACCATGTAGATATCAAAACCCGTTTCATCAGCAGTGACTAATCTGCTTCAGAAAGGTTAAAGGTCAGGACCGGGGGATGGCTCAGTCTGTAAAGGGCCTGCCGTGCTAGAGCAAGGATCTGAATTGGATTCCAGAACTCATAAAAAACCTGGCATGGTGGCACACACTCATAACCCCAGTGCTGTGGGGGATGGATGGGGGCATCCATGAGGCTCACTGGCCAGCCAGCCTATTGGAGAGCTGCAGGCCAACCAGAGACACTGCAAAACAAACAAACAAACAAACAGAGAGTGACTGATCAAGAGCAAGGTAGCCAGCATCAACCTCTGTTCTCCACGTGCACACCCACCCATCTTCTACACGCACACACGAGTACACATCCAATGAATACCATCTTCTACACACACACACACACACACACACACACACATGAGCATGCATCCAAATGAACACCCCCATCTCCTACACACACACACACACACACACACACACACACACACGGTTTAAAGGCTATCAGTGTTACTTTCTGCTCCTGAGTCGATGCTCCCATGACTCTTAGGGGACTTAGTGCATCAGAAAGAATCCCGGAGGACAGCGGGGACACAGTCCAGGGAGGGGTGTGTGATGGGGGCTGCACTGGTGGCCTGCTGGGGACAAGCAAGGGGGAGGCTCCTGAGGTCCTCTAGTTGTCCATCACCCAGCGATCGGCTGAGGGAAGACACTGACCAAATGGAGACAGATTTCGAAGCCGAGAATGTGGGCCTCCGCCATGAGACAGGAAATGGGTTTCCCGTTTAGATGTCTTATGAGGTGATGCTGTTTGAACATGGGATGTCTCCTACAGGCTTGTGTGCTTGAACACTCAGTGCTGATGTGAAAGACCAGAACCTTTAGGAGGTGGAGGCTTGCTGGAGGAAGTGGGTCACCTGGGGAGGGCCTTGAGCCCTGATAGCCTGGTCCCATTTCCTGTCACTCTGGCTCCTGACTGAGGAAGCAGTGTGACTAGGTGACTCATGGTCCTGCTACTGTGTCTTCCCCACCACAGCTGACTGCATCTCTTCTTAAAACACACTCCATGCTCCAGAGTAAACCCTTTCCTTTCTTCAGCTGCCTCTTGTCACTGTTTGGTCACAGCAACAGGAAAAGCAGTGGCCAATGAATGAATGAATGAATGGGTGGATGGATGAGCAAACAAGCAACTTTCCAGAGATCCCAGACCTGTTCCTGAATTACCCTGCCTCACAGCTATTGCGAAAATCCTTACACAGCCTTGGGGATACCCTGGGGTCCTAGGCCTGCCCCCCCCATCCCAGAGCCCATCCCAGATGGGTTCTCCTCTCTCAGTCCCCAGGGTCCAGGCCAAGATTTCCTCTAGACCAGCCATTGCTATAGAGCCCTTAGGTCACAGGCAGGGAGTGGCTAACTGCTCCTCATTCCCTAGACCACCCTCATTCTTCTTCTCCTGGCTATGACGTGGACTCTGGACTCACACAGAAGCTGGGAGGCTGAGGCGGTGTCCCAGAGGAGCTCAGCAGGTTTCATCACCTCTAATGATCAAACAGCAACTTCAACCGCCCACTAGGTAATCTCTACACAACTGTAATTACATTAATTAGTGACTATTCACAAGCCTTGGAAGGTGACCATCCATCGGTGCTGAGCTCAGCACATAGGAGAGCCATTCTTACCAAAGGGAGAGGGCACAGTCTCCCAGGCCATGGTCCACCCTGGCTGCAGGTTCCCACACATGCAGAAGATGAGTGAAGTTCCACTAGACTTGGAGCTGTGCCCCTGGGGCTTGAAGTAGGTACCACAGCTGGCAGATTTCCTCCCCACAAGTTCCTGTCTGCATTCTGCTTGTGTCTGCAGAGTCTTGGGGATGGGCTAGGGAGAGTACATGAGGGAGTCCCTCCCTACTCAGGACTCCACACTCAATGCGCAGGCCTAAGGTTCATCCTTGCATGCGTGTCTGGGTCAGGCTTCCTAGGCTTGGAGCTGTCTGAATCCCATGCTAGTGATGTCCCCAGCAGGATGCTGGATAGCAGGTGGGAACCTTCAGTGGGTGTCTTGTTCTCCTGTGTGCCCTGTAGCAGGGCTGCCTGGGGCTGGACTATGGAAGGTTAGATGAATTCAGGAACCCTGCAGCAGCTGGGACTCCTGTGTTGGCTACAGTACCCAGTATCCACCTGCCTAGCTGGATCTATCGCTCCTCCCAGGGCTCTTATCTACCTATCTTGAGGGTATAGGGTCAGCTGGGATGCTCAGGAAGTTAAACTGTGGCCATCTGGTAAGAAATAAGTCCCCACCCCCCACTTTGGAAAGACCTTCGCTTGTTTTTTTTTTTTTTAAAACAACATTTCAAAATTGCATTTCAATGCTTATGTGTGTGGAGTCGGGGGAGAGGGTAGAGAGAGGGAGGGAGAGAGAGAGGGAGAGAGAGCATACACACACACACACACACACACACACACACACACACACACACACACACATCATAGTGTACTTGTGGAAATCAGAGGAAAACTTGTAGGAGCCAGCTCTCTCCTTCCACCATGTGGGGCCTGGGGATTGAACTCAGGTCATCAGAATTGGAGGCAGGCACCTTTATCCACTGAGCCGGCTTGCTGACCTCTTCACTTTTTTTTTTTTTT
>CABHPP010132962.1:0-45883 GCA_902168425.1 Peromyscus attwateri
AAAAACAATTTGAACAGATTCATAATCCCTAGTTAAGTAGAAGCAATCATTAAAAATCTCTCAACCAAAAAAGCCAACAGCTTGATGGTTTTACTGCAGAATTCTGCCAGACTTTCAGAAAAAGAATTATCACCAATACTCCTCAAAAATATTCCATGAAATAGAAACAGAAAGAACATTTCTCAATTCATTTGATGAGACCACTATTGACTTGATGCACAAAGCACAGAATGACTTACCAAAAAAAGAGAGAGAAAGAGAGAGAGAGAACTACAGACAAAATTCCCCTATGAGCATTGATCCAAAAGTCCTCAATAAAATACTTACAAAGTGAATTCAATCATACAACAAAAACATCACCCACCATGATCAAGTTGGCTTCACCTAAGAGATGTACAAAAAAAATTAGTAAATGTAACCCACCATATAAACAAACTAAAAAAAAAAAAAAGCTCATGATAATCTTATTAGATGCAGAAAAGGCCTCTCACAAAGTCCATCACCTCTTCATGATAAACTTCTAGAGAAATTAGAGATAAAGGAATATAACTAAACATAATATGAGGAATTTACAGGAAGCCTATAGTCAGCATCAAATTAAATGGAGAGGAAGACACAGCAATTCCACTAAAATTAGGAACAAGAAGAGGTTGTCCACTCTCTCCATCATTAGTCAATATAATACTTGAAGTCATAGCTAGAACAATAAGACAACTGATGGAGGTTAATGGGATTCAAATTGGAAAGTAAGAAGTCAAAGTATCATTACTTACAGATGATATGATAGTATCTGTAATTGACCCTAAAAATTCCATCAGTGTACTCCTCCAGCTGATAAACACCTTTAGGGAAGTAGCTGAATAGAAGATTAACTCACAAAAATCATTTACCCTCCCATATACAAATAACAAATGGATTAAGAAAAAAATCATGGAAACAATATCTTACTTTTCTTATTTTCCAAATTTTTAAAAAAATATTTTATTAATTTTACATACCAATCCCAGATCCCCTGCTCATCCCTCTCCCACACCCCCTCACCACCTTCACCCCAACCCTTCATCCCCTCCTCCAACAGGGTAAGTTCTCCCATGGGAGGACAGCTAAGCCTTGTATATTCAGTTGAGCCAGGACTAAGCCCTTCCCCGCTTTATCAGGGATGAGCAAGTTGTCTGTAATGGGATCCAGAAAGCTGGCTCATGCACCAGGGATAGATCTTGATCACATTGCCAGGGGCCCCTCAACTAGACCCAGCTACACAACTGTCTCCCATATGTAGAGGGTCTAGTCTGGTCCCATTCAGGTTCCACAGCTGTCCGTCTAAAGTTCATGATTTCCTATTAGCTTGGGTTCAGCTGTCTCTGTAGATTTCCCCATCATGATCTGGACCCACCTTAGCCATATAATCCCTCCTCCTTCTCTTCAACTGGACTCCCAGAGCTTGGCCTGGTACATGGTTATGGATCTCTGCATCTGCTTCTGTCAGTTACTGGATAAAGGCTCTATGATGACAGTTAGGGTATTCACCAATCTGATTACCAAGGTAGGCCAGATCAGGTACCCTCACCACTGTTGCTCGTAGTCTAATCTGGGTTGTCTTTGTGGATTCCTGGGAATTTCCCTAGCACCAGGTTTCTCCCTTACCCCATAATGTCTCCTTCTATCAAGATATCTCTTTAATTGCTCTCCCACTCCATCCCTGTCCCTCCCCCAGATCAACCATCCCATTCCCCCATGTTCTCATTCTTCATCCCCTACCTTCTATTGCCTTCCCTTATCCCCATTTTACTCATTGGATCTCCTCTGTTTCCCCTTCCCAAGATGAGCTGTACATCCCTCTTAGGGTCCTCGTCTCCTAGCTTCATTGGAGCTTTGGGTTTTAGTCTGATTTTCCTTTGCTTTACATCTATTATCCACTATGAGTAAGTACATATCATGTTTGTCTTTCTGAGTCTGGGTTACCTCACTCAGGATGATATTTTCTAGTTCCATCCATTTGCCTGCAAATTTCGTGATGTCATTGTTTCTTACAGCTGGGTAATACTCCATTTTGTATATGTACCACATTTTCTTTATCCATTTTTGGTTGAGGGGCCTCTAGGTTGTTTCCAGTTTCTGGCTATTACAAATAATGCTGCTACGAACATAGTTGAGCATGTGTTCTTGTGGTATGCTTGAGCATCCCTTGGGTATATGCCCAAGAGTGGTAGCATTGGGTACCATTGAAGTAGATTGATTCCCAATTTTCTGAGAATCCGCCATACTGATTTCCAAAGTGGCTGTGCAAGTTTGCACTCCCACCAACAGTAGAGGAGTGTTCCCCTTGTTCCACATCATCTCCAACATAAGTAGCACAGATAGAGAGCAACGATTAATAAATGGTATCTCCTGAAAATGAAAAGCTTCTGTAAAGCAAAGGACACAGTAAATAAGACAAAACTACAGCATAGAGAATGTGAATAGATCTTCACCAACCCCACATCTGACAGAAGGCTGATCTCCAAAGTATATAAAGAACTCAAGAAACTAGACAGCAAAATACCAAACAATCCAATTTTAAAAAAATGGGCTACAGATCTAAACAGAGAATTCTTAACAGAAGAATCTCAAACGGCCGAATGACATTTAAGGAATTGCTCAACATCCTTAGTCATCAGGGAAATGCAAATCAAAATGACTCTGAGATACCATCTTACACCTGTCAGAATGGCTAAGATAAAAAACTGATAACAACACCTTTCTCAATAGACTCAAATAATCAATAATATCTTAGAGTAACTCTAACCAAGCAAGTAAAAGACTTGTATGATAAAAACTTCAAGTCTTTGATGAAAGAAATTGGAGAAGGTGTCAGAAGATGGAAAGATCATCTATCTGCTTGAATCTGTAAGGTTAACACAGTAAAAATGGCCATCCTACCAAAAGCAACCTACAAGTTCTATGCAATCTCCAGCAAATTTCCCACACAGTTCTTTATAGACCTTGAAAGGACAATTCTCAACTTCATATGGAAAAACTAAAAACCCAGGATAGCCAAAAGAATCCCAGACCAATAATAGAACTTCTGGAGGTATCACCATTCCTTATTTCAAGTTATATTACAGATGTATAGTAATAAAAACAACATGGGATTATCATAAAAACAAACACATTGATCAATGGAATCAAACTGAACACCCAGATCAATATCCAAACATATGTGGACACTTGATTTTTTTTATGAAGAAGCTAGAAATATTCATTGGAGTAAGACAGCATCTTCAACAAATGTACAGGTCAAATTGGATAGCTTTATGTACAAGAATGCAAAATAAGCATATTTATCACCATGCACAAAACTCAAGTACAAGTGTATCAAATACCTCAACATGAAACCAGATAAACTGAACCTGATAGGAGAAAAAGTAAGCAATACCCTTGATCACATTAGCCAGGAGAAGACTTTCTGAAGAGAACACCAGTAGTGCAGGTATTAAGATAAAAAATTAATAAATGTGACCACATAAAATTAAAAAGGTTCAGTAAAGCTAAGGACATTGTTAATATGACAACGCAGTAGCCTACATAATGGGAAAATACTTTTATCAACTACAAATCTGATAGAGGACTAATATACAAAATATACAAAGAACTTAAGAAACTAGATATCCAAAAAACCAATTAATGCAATTTAAAATGGGGTATTGATATAAACAGAGAATTTTCCATAAAGGAATCTCAAACGGTTGAAAAATACTTTAAAAAAATTGAACATCTTTTTGCTGGGTGATGGTGATACATCCCAGCACTTGGGAGGCAGAAGCAAGTAGATATCTGTGAGTTTGAGACCAGCCTGGTTTACAAAGTGAGTACAAGGACAGCCAGTGCCTGTATTACACAGAAACCTTGTCTTGAAACGAAAAGTTCAACATCCTTAAACATCAAGAAAATTAAACTTAAACTACTTTGAAATTCCACCTTATACCTGTCAGAATGTGTAAGATCAATAACACAAGTGCAATTTTATGCTTGTAAAGATGTGGAACAGAAGAAACACTCATCCATTACTGGTGACATTACACAGTTGTACACCCAATATGGAAATCAGTTTGGTGGTTACTCAGAAAGATGGGAATTGATCTACCTCAAGGCCCAGCTATACCACTCTAGGGCACATACCTAAGGATATGATCACTCCATCTTACCACAAGTATACTTGCTCAACCATGTTCATTCTTGCTTTATTCATAATAGTCAGAAACTGGAAAATATCTAGATGTCCCTCAACAGAAGAATAGATAAATATAAAGTGGTACATTTATACAGTGGTGTAGTACTCAGATATTTAAAAAAAAATGACATCATGAAATTTGCAGGCAAATGGTTGTAACTATTAAAAATCCTGAGTGAGGTAACCTGGACTCAGAATGACAAATATGGTATGCATTCACTTATAAGTGCATATTAACTGTTAAGTAAGTGATAACCAACTTATAATCTGTAGACCCAGAGAGTTTAAAGAGGAGGGGTTTAGGGGGCATGGGACTCATGGGTTTCCCTGAGAAGTGGAAATAGAATTAATTTTGCAGTTCAAATGTGGGCAGTTTGTTTCAGAAGCTAGAAAGTTCAGGTGTAGGGGGGATTGGATGGACGGAGAAAATTTGGTGAGAGTCAGTTGTTATTAGGGAGCACTTGGTGGGTGGTGTGGAAATATAGTGCAGTAGATACTTTGTGGAATCTATGAAGGTGATCCTAGTGAGGACTCCAAGTAATGGAGGATAAAGAGTCTCAACTGACTATCTCTTGTAGCCAGGGAAGGCTTTCAGTGGTGGGGTATGGGTTGCATTCAACTGAATTGTTTGGAAAGGGAGTCCAATGGAAATCTCCAAACAACCCAGGCTATTTCCAAGTCAAAGGACTGCCCTCAGCAAACTGACAGCAGGGACTCATTGCCAAGGACACCATTCACACAACACTTTGAACACTGAGAAATCAAACTGATATCTACATGGAGTCTTTACCCCTACTTCCTAATATCCTTGGTGTGGAAAGATACTCTTCAGGCTATTGAAAGAGAAATATGGACACCAACCTAGTGACAAAATCTTTGACCTACAATTTCTCCTGCCTGGAAAACATGCTAGGGCAATGGTTGCACAGAACGTGTGGGAGAAGCCAACCAATGTCTGATTTGACTTCAGTTCCATCCAATGAAAAGGAACCTGTACTGAACACTGCTTGGGTAACTGCGAACCAGATGCTGGATATCTCATACATCTAGGGTAAAACCAAACACTACTGTCTGAAAAAAATAAATAAAATGATCCCCAATGACATTCTGCTATACTTATAGATCAATGCCTTATCCAGTCACCATAAGAGAGGTCTTCTCAGGCAGCATATAGGAACAGATGCAGAGACCCACAGCAAGACACTGTGTGGAGAGTCTAAATTGCAGGTTTCCATCAAGTTGCTCCCCTTAGACCTAAGGGTATGCCATGGAAGAGGGGGTGAAAAGATTATGAGTCAGAGTGAATTGAGGACACCGGAATAACAAGGCCCTGTAAACCAAATAAGCAAAACATATATGAGGTCATAGAGACTGAAGCAGAAAGCACAGAGCCTACATGTGTCTGCACCAGGTTTTATGCTTATATAGTATAGCTATTAGCTTAATATTTTTATGGGAATCCTAACTATGAGAAAAAATGAGTCTCTGATTCTCTTCCCTGCTCTTGGGACTCTTTTCCTCCTGTTGGGTTGCTGTGCACAGCTTCAATATGATAGGTTTTGCCTCATATTTTATTTCATCATAGAAGGTTGCTATCTCTGAGGATCCTGTTCCATTCTAATGAGAGAAAGACAGGACATTGATCTGAAGGGAAGAGGAGGTAGAAAAAATGGAAATAGTAGAGGGAAGAGAAACTATAATTAGGATATATTATATAAGAAAACAATCTATTTTTAATAAAAGAAAAATGCACATGCTTGTAATCAGTGAACAATCTTTCCAGCCTCGAGGTGAATATTCTTATCAAAAATTTCTTCTTTGGAAATGAAGAAATGAAAACTTGATGTGTGACTAATGTGTTTTTCTATTTATGTTGAAACTTAGTATTTTCACAGTCTACTGCAGGCCTTTGTTGTACCAAACTTTCATAAAAGAAATAGGAAAAGCTGGGGAACAAATGTGCAGTGTAAAATAGAGTAAGGCAAGAGAAAAATATAAATGTAAGAAATGAATTAAATGAACCATAGGGACAAAAAATGGATTTCTAGAGTGAGACTGTATATTGCCAGAGTCAGATCAGTGGCCTCTATACAAGTATAAAAGACAAATGTTCAGATTCTTTATCCACAGTTCAAGCTGTTAGACAGAAAAGTAATCTACCACGACCTTCAAAACCTTTTTACTATATGTTAGCAATGTAGCTGTTAACCCATTGCAAGAAGAGTGATATTTTCAACATTGCTGCAAATCACTAGCTTAGAAAGCCCCATGGCAAAAAGAAATATATTTCCCCTTTGAGATCATTGTGGTTATGTACAGTGCCTCATTCTGAACTATTTGATGTTGAGAATGCTGACCTCCCAAGCTATTGAATTCACATTCATATAGGTGAAAGCTAGTTAAAACTAACCTTAAGGGAGCCTCTCTGGGAAAAAGGAATTCATAAAGAGCCAGAATATTTTCTGGGATCTGTAAACCCATCAAGAAAAAGAAATATTTTCAAGTTTTCCTTTAAGATAAGGTCAGGACTTAACCTGTCAATACAATTATGAAAATTATTATCTTGCTTTAGGGAATGAAATTATTCCCTTTGAAATTATATTAACAGAAACAACAATGGAAGTGGTAGGGAGAGCAACTTCTCTTCATCTGAATCTGCATTATCAGATCTAATGAAGACACCACATTTAAGCATTTGGAAAGGGAGATAGATGGGTGACAGGTGACCTTACTTACTGGTGGAGCACTTACCTACCAAGTACTCAGCTTTAGATTTCATCTTCAAAGTAAAGGGAAAAGAAAATAGTTTATTAACAAATTATTATATGTGGAACATTTTCCTAAGCCCAACAAACTATAAGTGGGCATATGATAAAGTCATAACAAAGACCTATAGCCATTTTTTCACCATTAGTGTTAATTGTGCTTTTTGAACTGCATCATACACAAATAACCATGCATGGGTAGTTGGAGAAGTGTAGAACAAGCAACGATATATAAATGATCTTTGTTCTGTAGAAGTTATTAAGAATGCTCTAGTTTAGATGAAGGGAGAACAAAGGAGTCTGGTAAATAAATTACAGGTAGTCAGAAGTACCACACAGTGACTAAAAGTGACTAACATGGTCAGGAGTTTGAATAGATACATTACAGAAAATGTTAGCAGTAGTACATAGGAGTCAGGCAAATAGAAATCTACATGAAGAATACTTCACACTAGGGAAAAAGCAACTATATTGGTCCTGTGATAGACATGATGTTGGGATATTCATGTTAAATGTGTTGATAGGAAAGAAGTGCAGCTAAAGTACAACAAATACTAGTGTGGCACAAACTATGGATAGAGGATTTAGAAGATGCCACATCATGTAGAACTTGAAATTCGTGATGAAATATTTTAATTATTCCATACCTGTGGGATAGAATAATGGAAGTTTATGGTAACAGAATTAAGCATGGGTAATGCAAGAAATCCACGGGAGTCTGCTTAAGGAGCATTAGGGAAATTATTAGGGTATATATGGAGGAAATACACTCATGAATACAGAACTATGTAGACAGTTGAAGTGGTCCTCTGTTCTAACCAGGAACAAATGCACCTGGCAGTTCAAACACATGAGGAAACAGGAAACAGGAAGCAGAGAGAAGGGACTTTGTTACCCCTCTCCCTTTCCTTTTAAGAGGTCATGTATAACGACATGAAGCACCGCCTCTTTCAGGCCATATAGCCCAAGGTTATGGGTGCAGCAAATACCACTACACATGGGGCATTGTTTGATGTAATTTCTGTGTTTTTTAAACATATCTGTAGGAAATTTCCTATAGACAAATCAACAAAGATTTAAGGAAAGCAGAAAGCTATATTAATAGTATATGTAAATCATTTCAGTAGCTTATGTTAGGGTTACAAGCAGAAATTATCTATTAATTGAAATATCAGATATACAATGCAGGATATAATTTATATAATTTAAGATGTATTTTATATGTACACATATATAATTTAAGGTTCATCAGATCCCTGAAGCACATATAAAACTATCATTGCTTTACTTATTTAAGATACAAAAATGAAGAATTGCTGTGTTATTTTCTTTTATTTTGTTAATTTATAATAATGTGCCTGTGGTGGTGCTCAATGTTCTTATATTCAAAGAAAGACATTAAACCTTTTATTATTCTTCCACAGACCATAGAAATGTCATTCTCTTTCAAATTACATCTGTTTAAAACAAATAATGAGCAATGACAATTCTGAGCTGGTTCTGATACCAAGAGACTTGAATTTAATCTTATTTCATTTTGTCAATAGAATATTAAATATAGGAAAAATTTTTAATATAGGAAATATAGGAAATTTTAATATAGGAAATATAGGAAAAAAATTACTTATAGGGTAGGCTGGACATTCCTAATAATACCCACTTCCTTCATTAGTTTTAGTCATTTCATACTACCATTGTCATACTTTATTTCTGTCAACTTAACAGAAACCTGGACATATCTAGGAAGAGGAAATCTCTATTAAGGAACTAATGTCAACTGATTAGTGATATGTAGGCATGTGTGGAAGATACTTCCCTGGTTGGTAATTGATGTGAGGGGACCTAGGCCACCATAGTCAGTGACATCCTTCATCAATTGGGTCTGAGATGAACAAGACAGGTAGATGAGCAAGCCTAGGGAAGAATGCTAGTGAGCCACATTCTTCCTCATTTCTTCCTCAAGCTCCTGCCTTGAGTTCCTGCCTTGACTTTCCATAATGATGGACTTCCAACTACAAGTCAAATAAATCTTTTCATCTCCAAGTTATTTTCGGTCATACTGTTAATTCATAGCAATGAGAAGCTAACTAGGACTGCCACATTGATGCTACAATAAACTTCACATGTTTAAATAAATATAGGCATTAAGTGGCTTGTATACTTACTTTAAATCTAATTTAATGAGATTATAAGCTCCTATTACACCAGGTTAAAAATGAATTCAACATCACTGTTTCATCATTTGTGAATTTCTCTCTCTCTCCTTTATCACCTTATATGAGCACTCTGGAGGTATCCAATAACCCTAAGTATGGTGTAGATACTATACATGCAGCTTTTAAGTGCAGATACATCTGCGTTGAACTGTCAGAATCATTTTACATCTACTGACTTTACTGCTTCACTGGCACTGACTTACTTTACTTTCACACCTTGCAATGAAATTATTTATTAAATCTTGCTCTATCCCCTGGAAATAAGTCAATATGAATATACTGCCATGATGAGTTTCTAAATTTTGTGCTATATAAGAATATTTCACTCTTTCCAAATTTCAGGATATTCAAGGATATATGTTCCTCTGACTCTGAAAATTTACTCTAAAAATTTTAAAGGATTCCACCCACCCAATCTGTCTACCTCCCTTCCTCTCTCCCTCCTTCCTTCATGTGTTATTTTTTTCAGAACATTTCTCTTTTACAAAGCAAAACAAAGAACAAATACACAAGAAACATTTCCATTTCTAGTTTTGCACATAATAAGAATCTTCACTGAAATAATCAAGATGAAACCTTGACTATCATAATGAAGTGGTAGTGGTAGAGTCATTATGGAAAGCACACACAAATTAACACTTCAATAACTCATACCGTGGCAAACACAAATAATTAGCACTTCAGGAATATAGTTCCATCTGTCAATAAAACACTTGTGCTGAAGTTTTCTCTGTCTCTAACAGTTCTAATGTCTTCAAGGGAATAATCATTTCACACCTATCCCCATATCACACATTTTGCAAAGTCTACTGTTCTGGAAAGTCTACTTGAACTCCTCTGCAAGAAATTTTAATGGATTCAGAGAAGAAAATATTTGTTTAAAATAGTCAAATGAAAATAAATAAATGAAGCTTGACTGTCCTTCAAAATATGTGATTCATAAACATTATTATGATAGAGACTATTGCACTTAAAAGGAACTAACCTAACAAATACTGTCCTGGAGTTCATAAATAAAACAGTATAAATAAAAATCTAAGTGATCAATGACCTCAAGTTTGGCTTTGAGCTGAAATATTTCTGTGTTATAGGAATTCAAAAACTTCAAAATAACTACCACATGTTGAAGGTAAACATCAATGTATAGAAGATTAATTCTACTGAATATATAAGATTACTTTTGTTAATGTATTTAAAACATTTCAAAATAAAATATAATTATATTACATCCTGTCTTTTTCTCTTTCCAAACTGTCCCATGTTCTTCCAGCTCCTCTCAAATTGATGGCCTCCTTTTCTTTGAATAGACATATATGAATAAATATATACATTAAACCTGTTGTATCCATTTAGTATGGCATTTGTGTTTATGATTTCAGGACTGACTTTTTTGTAATGGATAACCAATCAGGCATCTCGTCCCTGAGAAAGACTAATTCTTACTCCTTCAGTCATTATTGCCTGAAATTATTTGTCTGGGGGAAGTCCTTTAGGATTTCTCCCTTCTGCATTAGTATATCTATTAATATTGTCATTCTTTAGCTCTTGTTTAGGCAATCATAGTGTTAAGGTATCATGGATATAAATTCTCTGTCATTTTCTAGAGATACAGTCCCACAGCTGACTTCTTGGTCCTCTGACTCTTACAATCTTCCCTAAGTATTAGGTGCAGGACCTGTGTTGTAGGTATATTCTTTGAGCTGAGCATATCACATTCAATTGGTTTTTGCATTGCTACCTGCTGTGATTTTCTGTAATGGCATACATTTACTGTAAGGAGAAGCTTATTTGGTGAGAAATGAGAAATCCTCTTATCTGTGGGAATAAGGATATGTTTTATAATATAATTAGTAATTTTGCTGGCCTAGTAAAGTAGAAACAGTATATTCTCTCCTAATATTCATTACCTCACTAGTCCAGAGTAGTTGACAGTTTCTAGTACTAGGCATAATATAGTAATTAAAATATAACCATACTGGTATAGCTTCTGACTTTTCTAGGACACACAATAGTACAACAAAATGTCTGATTTTCTTCTCTCATACAATGTTTCTGCCCCCTCTTCCACAGTAATCCCTAAAATAAAATACAGGAAGTTATATTGTAGATGTATCCATTGGGATTGGGATCCACAATTCTGCACTTTGATTGGTTGTGGTTTTCTGTAATGGTTTTCCTATGTTGTTAAAAGAAGTTTCCTTGATGAGAGGTGACAAAAACATTAATTTTGGGGTACATGACTGTATAAACATGAGCTGAATAGGACCGCAACAATAGACATGCCAAATTGGACAGAGGAAGGCCCATGGGGCCTCAACCCTACAAAATGAATGACAGGAAACTGAGAAATGCTCAGAGTGGGGGAAATAGTCATTGAATACCAAATGGTTAGCCCTGAAAACCTATATATAAGTTCCATTATACAGAATATACAGGTTATATTTAGGAATAAAGAGATAAATAAGAGTGTGTGTGTATATATATATATATATATATGCACATATATGTAAATAAATGCAATCATAATTAATGAAAAAGAGACCATGAATTTGAAAGGGATTTATTAAATGGTATATTGAAGGGTCTAGAGGAAGGAAATGGAAGGGATAATTGATATAACTATATTATAATCTCAAAAATAAAAGAAATAGCTTTTTAAATATATAGAAATATTGATTTAGAGATATAAAATGACTCCAAAGAGAAACATGGTATACATATTTAATATTTATTCAATAGTGAACACTAATTTAAATAGAAGTATGCAAGATTCAATATATGGAACAAACATATAATTAATTTTTGACAGATGGAAGAAATAGTATTCATCAACACAGTTGTGTCAGTGGATGTGTAAGGTGTGCATCTGTGAAAGAAAAATAAAGACTGGATTACTACAAAAATTTTATGAGAGTTTATTTCTATATTAAAAGAGAGGTGAGATGACAAAAGAAAGAATTATGCATAGAAAACTTAAGTCCAAGTGGATCAAAGACCTCAAAATAAATCCAGCTACTCTGAACCTGCTAGAAGAGAAAGTAGGAAGTA
The DNA here is from genome assembly GCA_902168425.1 of Peromyscus attwateri. Classification (NCBI taxonomy): domain Eukaryota; kingdom Metazoa; phylum Chordata; class Mammalia; order Rodentia; family Cricetidae; genus Peromyscus; species Peromyscus attwateri. The sequence continues at coordinate 12,240 of CABHPP010132962.1, forward strand.
GTCTTGAACGCATTGGCATAGGAGATCGCTTCCTAGGTATAACACCAGTAGCTCAGACACTGAGAGAAACAATCAATCAATGGGACATCTTGAAACTAAAAAGCTTTTGTAGAGCAAAGGATACAGTCAACAAGGCAAAGCGACAGCCCACAGAATGGGAAAAGATCTTCACCAACCCCACATCTGACAGAGGACTGATATCCAGAATATATAAGGAACTCAAGAAATTAGACATCAAAATGCCCAACAGTCCAATTAAGAAATGGGCTATAGAACTAAACAGAGAATTCTCAGCAGAGGAAACACAAATGCCTGAAAGACATTTAAGGAATTGCTCAACATCCCTAATCATTAGGGAAATGCAAATCAAAACAACTCTGAGATACCACCTTACGCCAGTCAGAATGACTAAGATCAAAAACACTGAGGACACCTTGTGCTGGAGAGGATGTGGAGCTAGGGGAACTCTCCTCCACTGCTGGTGGGAATGCAAGCTGGTACAGCCACTGTGGAAATCAATATGGTGCTTTCTTAGAAAATTGGGAATCAATCTCCCCCAAGATCCAGCTTTACCACTCTTGGGCATATACCCAAGGAATACTCAATCATACCACAAGGGCACTTGCTCAGCTATGTTCATATCAGCATTATTTGTAATAGCCAGAACCTGGAAACAACCTAGATGCCCTTCAACTGAAGAATGGATAAATAAACTGTGGTACATATACACAATGGAATACAACTCAGCAGAGAAAAACAATGACATCATGAGGTTTGCAGGCAAACGGATGGATCTAGAAAAAAATCCTCCTGAGTGCGGTAACCCAGACTCAGAAAGACAAACATGGTATGTACCCACTCATAGGAGAATACTAGTTGTGGAACAAGGATGACTGGACGGCTACTCACAACACCAGGGAGGCTACCTGGATAACAGGACCCCAAGAAAGACACGGGGATCGCCCAATGACGGAGAAGTGGATGAAATCTACATGAACAGTCTGGACGTGAGTGGGGGTAATGGAGGGCGAGGGGTGAGGGAAAGAGAACTTGGGGGAGCGGGAGATCCCAACTGGATCAAGAACAGAGAGGGAACACAAGGTATGTTCATGGTAAATGAAGACCACATGAGAATAGGAAGAAGCAAAGTGCTAGAGAGGCCCACAGAAATCCACAAAGATGCCCCCACAATAGACTGCTGACAATAGTCGAGAAATAGCCCGAACTGACCTATCCTGGTGATAGGATGGCTAAACACCCTAATTGTAGTGCTAGAAACCCCATCCAGTGACTGAGGGAACTGGATACAGATATCCACATTCAGGCCCCGGGTGGAGCTCTGGGAGTCCAATTGGCGAGAAGGAGGAGGGTTTATGTGAGCAAGAGTTGTTGGGACCAGGGATGGATGGAATACAGGAACAAGTGGCCAAACGAATGGAAACACATGAACTGTGAACCAATGACTGAGGGGTCCCCAACTGGATCAGGCCCTCTGAATGGGTGAGACAGTTGATTGGCTTGATCTGTTTGGGAGGCATCCAGGCAGTTGGACGGGGTCCTGTGCTCAGTGCATGAAATGGCTGTTTGAAACCTGGGACTTAGCAGAGATGCTTGGCTCAGCCTGGGAGGAGGGGACTAGACTTGCCTGGGCTGAGTCCACCAGGTTGATCTCAATCCTCAGGGGAGTCTTTGCCCTGGAGGAGATGGAAATGGGGGGTGGGCCAGGGGGAGGGGGGCGGGGCGGGAGGGGGGAGAACGGGGGAATCTATGGCTGATATGTAAAGTTGAATTATATTGTAAAATTAAATAAAATAAATTCAAAAAAGAAAGAATTATGCATTGTTAACAATGTCTCATTTCTTAATCTACATGATGAGAGAATTCTTTTTGATAGGCATTAACAATTATTAAGTAGATGTACGTATGTGTTATTCATTTTCCATATTATACTGTTGAACAATCCAGTGCTATGGCTGAAATTTAGTAAACTAGTTGTTGTAGGAAAATTCGATTCTCCACCTCAATGCTGCTAAGCCAGATCAAGTAAGTTTGCTTTCTAGATATTCATCTGCCAACTCTCACATAAATATTTGCTTTTTTATAACACTTTCAAGGTTTCAGTTTTCAATTTTCCAATCTCTACTTTGTGTGTATAAATTTTTGTGCATGATTGTGTGTGTACACATGAGCATCTGATGTGTATGCATATATGTAAAAGTATGTGGAAGTCGAATGCCAGAGAACAATCTTAGGTGTTTTCCCTGGGGACTCTCACTTGTTGGCAATCTGGCTGGTCAGTAACCCCACTGATCTGCCCACCTCCTGCTCAATGGATCTGCTGTGTTCACTACCCCAGCCCAAGTATTATAAACACACACAGGAATTCTTGGTCTCAAACTTAGTTCCTCACGCTTCAAGGAGAAAAGTTTATGTTCTGAGCTATCTACACAGCCTTCTCATCTCTACTCTTTAGGAAAGCACATTAAAAATGATACCAATTAGGTGATGGATGTTAATTCACATAGCTCATTGTAAGAGTAATCTTGGATGAATTAGGTTTTTTTTAATGACTGAAAAATAATTTTTACTGAGTAAAATCTACAGAGGATACAAGCAGACAAAATCAGAAACTTGGTACAGTTAGGACTTAACTACTCCAATATCACTAGAATGCAAATCATATCTACAAAAAATAAGAACAACTAGCAATATAATCAGCAGTGTAAAATTACTAATATATTAAACTCTAAACTACAACAGAGAACAGGGTTTCTTTTCTATATTACATTGCAAATTTATAAACATTATACATTAAATTATGAATATAAAAATTCAAAAAGGGAGCTTTTTATTTACCTTTTTATTTAAGTTTTAATGCCCTTTGAACTCTTCAAATTGTTTTCATTCTTTGTTAGTAGCAATCAGCGACATGCTATCACATCCCTTGATGATGAATAACATGCTCCATGAATTTACCAAATATACTGGATTCACCAAAGTGTTTTGTGTCAAAATTAACTCTGTTAAATGACCTTTTAAAACTGACTACTTCAAGGAGAGAAAAACAAAAACCTTTCATTTTTACGGTCCTTAAAATTCCTAGGCCTAAGCTCCTTAATTACACAAACTGTACTTCCCCCAAACATACTGGAGGGCTCAAGTCCAGGTACTACTCTGAAACACTTTCCCAAAGGGACAGGGAAATTGACTGGGAAAAATAATTTACAGTACTTTTGTGGTATACCCTTTCTACAAATATCACATAATATTCAATCTTTACTTAGATCCCCTCCCTCCTTTAACTTTCAACATGTTGAAAATTCCTCATGCCCTACCACCTGTGCCCTAAAATCACACATATGAGAATAAAATCTTTTTCTGATTCTGGTTTCACTACACTTAACACGATAATCTTCAGTTGCATACACTTTGCCAAAAGTGACATAATTTCATTCTTCTTTATTGATGACAAGCACTCCATTATGTTTACAGGACATATTTTCTGTATGCATTCATCTGCTGATGGACATCTGGGATGGTTCCATGACTTGTCCATCATGACTAGTGCTGTGATTAACATGAGTATCTCTATTATTCCCATGCTTACTTTGATTATTTCAATTACATAACCCTGAAATTTCAAAGTTATTTTAATATTGACTTTATATATTAGGTACTTTAAATTACTAGAGACTGCATCTGCTAGGCTCTCAAAATTTATAATTAATTTGAGTTCACTTCGCTGAAATTCTAAAGAGAACATACTGCCACCTTTCAGATGTCTCACTTTTAAAATTTAATCATTTATTATCAAGAGGAAAAATTATTCAAAAATTTCTTAAATATAAAATTTAAATACCACTCCCCCTCCCTGCCTATCAATCCCTGAGGCAGGTCGGGGAGCTGGCTCTGAGGTCATAAGAGTGGGAGAGCTGTCCCTGCCCACCTTTAGCTGCAACACTAGGGAGAGCAGGCCCTGCACTTCCCATGGGCAGCACAATAGAGCCAATCCCATTGGTGGAGGTGTTGGTGACCCAGCCCCCCCCCCCTTGTTGTGTGCACTGGAGAGCTGTCCCCATTACTCATCTGTCATGTGGCAGCATGGGAGGGGGGGCACGACTGAGGACTGAGGTAGGTGGGAGAGCTGGCCCTGAAGTCACAAAAGTAGGAGAGCTGTAACTACCTCTCATCAGCTGCAGCACTCCAGAGAGTGGTCCCTACGCCACACCTGGGCCACACAGTAGAGCAGGACCTGAAGGTATGATGTAGGAGAACAGACCTGAGGGCATGAAAGTAGGAGAACTGGCCTAGTCTCATGCTCATTGCTGCAAGGAGTAAACATACCAAGGCAATTCAGGACAAGGGTGAGGACAAGGGAGAGCTGGCAGGCTTACTAACCCTGCAACTACCCAGGCCCTGAAACAGAGTTATGTATTGGCATGCCCCATTATCGACCCTCCCTGTCTGTGATCTGCTGGAGCACATGAAGGGGCCGGTCCTGCCGACCCAAAGCTGCAGGATCTCTGCAACAAAGAGCAACAGCAGGATAACCAAGAAGAGTTCCAGGGAGGGCCCAGCATTGATAGTGCAGCAGAAACCAGAGGCCTCGAACCAGACCAGTGACTTTGCAATGAACACTTGCAAGTCATGTAACAACTTCCATGAGGAGATTGCTTTTTCCTTCTCTTTTTCTTTTTCTTTTTCTCTTAAATTTCATTTTCTTTTATTTGGGGGGGGAGGTAGCAAGGGTAGAGGGCTGATACGAAGGGGTAGGAAAATGAATGGGATGGAGATGCATGGTATGAAAGAGAGAAAGAATAAAAAGAAAGTTAAAAATATATAAATACATGCTAAATAACAAAACATAATTGTTTTATTTCTGCACTGTAAAAGCATGTATTTTAGTCTAGTTTTTCCACTTATATATTATAATACATGGGGTATATTCAACTAGAAGTTGTATTGAAAAAAAGTCCTTATACTTTATAAGTTGTTTATTCAGTCAGGAAAAAAAAACATCAATATTGTAAAATATTCATTTGCAATAATATCTTAAACAAATATATTCTATTAATAATAAATGAAGCAAAAAACTATTTATACAACTGCTCCAGAAGGAGTGTGATTTTGAAGTTTCTGCTTCAGAGCTGATGTTAGTTTTCATGTTTATGTTTCATTTGACTTACCTTAGAATAACTGCTCCAATTTTCCTTTTTTAAGTAGAAGAATCATCCTTCAAAAATTTAGAAAAGTATCAAAAACAAGAACTGTTTAAAGTCAGAAATTATAGTTATAACAGCCTAACTAACTATTCCTCACACATAACATTCATGCGAGAATCAATACATCCATACATATATACACACATAACATTCACGCGAGAATCAATACATCCATACATATATACACACATGTATGCACATGCAAAAACAAACTAAAATACAAAACAAAAACCAAAGACAAAAAAAAAGAAAAAGAAAAAAAAATCTTGGTGTGGAAGCTGTAGTGTGGTCCAGTGAGTCACACAGTATAATCTATAGTCCATACATCTTTACCTGCAAATGTTTATTGCAATGAATCATTGATCTGATTTGAGGCTTCTGGCTTCTGCTACACTATCCATACTGGATCCTCACTAGGACTCCTCTTGGATATCCTGTTGCAGCACTGTGTCTTGGGGATCCTGCACCTTTGGATATATAGGCTTGGCCCCTTTACATGCTCCAGCAGTTGATAGGGTGGATGCTGGGGTGGGCTAGCTCTGGATCTAGACCTGGGTGGTAGCTGAGTTGGTCAGCTTGCTCGTTCTCCACATCCTCACCCCTAGGTCAAGCTACCCAGCACTGGCCCGCTACCTCACCCAATGTTGCAGGAAGCAAGGGTCGAGGCCAGCTCTCTGGTTTTCATGCCCTAGGCAGGCTAATTGTGCCCCAGCCTACAGGGTCAGCTCTACTGTGCTACTGAGGTGAGTTGAGATGTGGAGCAAGTGCTGTAGCTGTAGCTGATGAGGTGCAGGGGCAGCTCTCCCTAGTGCTTCAGCCAGTGAGGGGTGTGACCAACTCTGTGCAGCTCTTGGATATCAATGTGGTCCCAGGCCACACTCCAGACCACAGGCCATGGACATTGACAGAGATCACTGTTGCTGCATGGCCACGGATCCAGACATGGCCCTCAGTTTCGGAATGAACTTTGACATCACCATGGCCTCAGGCGGCTTACTCAGGCAACTCCCATCAGGCTGTTCGTCTCCACCCTTAATTCTCTGGATCTGCCCCTCTTTATAATGCTCAAGCTGTTCCACTTCTCTTTCTCTCCCTTCTCTCCACCTCATACTTGCACATTGTAGTGGTTTGTGCTGCAGGTGGGCTACACATTTGGCAGGGTCTCTGGGTATCTTCTTCCTGCCAACTTCGTGTGGCAGCAGGCAGGGCCTTTGAGTGGCTTCAAGTGTTTGTCCAAAGCTACCCAAGGAAACAAACCTCTGGCCAAAGATGCAGCAAGGCAAAACACAGAGTCATCCAGTCTCATGGTTGAACCGCCACCACAACTTACTAGAGAGATTAGCACCTAGGCCAATGATGAGAAGTAAACACAGCAGGACATGTCCAGTCAGTTGTGGGTCTCTATTTTGCAGGCACTATTCTTCCTGGGCTAGCATGCAGCTCTGGGAGTCACAGCAGTTCATACGATGGTGAGTTTTCTCAAAGGAAGAAGGCATAGGACCACTAGCGCTTGTGTTTATTACTCTCTCTATTGATGGGTGGCGTACTTCATCTTTTCCCAAGGATCAATGACAGCAACCACCTTTGAACCTTCTGTTCTGCCTCACTTAATAGGACACAAAGGATAATCTTCCATTTCTCCAACACTTGTCACTTCTTTCTATTCTAACACTCCACCATCTACTTACTCATTTTCCACCATGGCCAGCTTGGTGCTGGGCTGTAATGTTGTCTTTGTGCTTCCTGGTGTGCCTAGACTCTTTGTGGATCTAGGCCAGTCCATGATGTTGTCTAGGCAATTCTTGGCTTTTCAAGAACTGTTTCATGATGATGCCATTCATTATTCCTGTCAGGAGTAAGTGCTGCCCTCCTCATAGCCTCCGCTCTCCTTGGTGGTCCTCTCTTTGTTCTGCCTCACCAAAGTCAGTCTAGAGGAGAGGCACCAGAGGGTTCACTCTTGGGAGAGATGGAGGCCCTGACTGAGGCTACAGGATCCTAGCCACCACCAAGAGCAGGTCGCCGTGGGTGCCAGTGCCATCTTGTGTCTCCATTTTGTTTTGTTGCTTGTTTGTTTGATTTTCTTTTCCATTTTGCCTAGACAGCTTTGTATGCAAATATTGGTCCAGTACAACATTTCTGATTTCTCAAACACCAAAAATACTGGACTATTGCTGAGAAATTCATCTCTGATATCCTGCTGTTGCCCAGAATCAGGGTGATGATACATCTAGGCAGGGCATCCTAGGACAGGTTCTGTGAGAGCCCTTGGCTGCTGCATACCTCCACCCCAAGGCTTCCCAGGCTTGACCTCCGTGTTATAGCCTGAGGGCAGCTGTGCTGCCCCACACTCTCTGTCTCCCAGCAGGGCAAGTATCATGGGCCTCCAGTTTCAGAGGCTCCACTCTGGGTGCTAGCTGGCAGGCCTAGGACCAGCCCTATTCAGTTATGACATGTTTCCATGGGAGCTCCAGTCCACTGTGAATCTCCTTGTAATAGGTGCTGACCACCAGGCAGGACCTCCATGCTTGTAACCTGCAGGCAGCCCTGTGCAAACAGCACAGGCTGCAGCCCTGGAGGCTCCATGCCTGGAGCCAGTTTATGAGTCTTGGACCAGCTCTATTTATCAATGACCTGTTTCTGCAGGAGCTCCAGGGAACCTCAGTTTTCACTGTTGTAGATGCTGGCAACGCCACAGCTCATCATCAAGAAGGACTTTTGTGCTTACAGCCTGCTGGATGAGATTGGGTGGTGAAATATGTAGATTCATCATTCTCCGTGTACAGTTCTGTTCTGCCATCTTTCCTTCAGATTTCACGAGTCCACAGTTTAAAAGCATCTTCCCATAAGACTTGCCTTTTTTTCTTGGTTTTTCCTGAGGTATCACAGGCCCTAGAGATTCCTTTTCAACTGCCACATCACCCCTTTGAGCCTCCACATGTCTCTCAGGTACCTCGGGGAGCCAGTGTGTGCTGGTAGCTGCCACTATCATTTCTTCCAAGTATTTTTTTTTTCCGATTATTAATCGATCAATGCGGGATGGACCAATCAATCGTCGGATCGATAGTGACGTCACCAGTCTCCAGGCAGGTCGGGATCCGAACCGGCCACCTCGCACGCCGCAGCGCGCTTGCCTAGCCTCACAGCCACCTCTCGGCTGGCGCTCCAAGTATTCTTTAAGCAAGTTTATTTTCAGTTCAACTAAGCCAGATCAAATCATGGTTATTTTGATAGAAAAATTGCTGGGATTAGAAACCAAAGACAGTTTTTTAAGAAGACAAGGAAAATTGCCATTAGTTATCTAGCCTGGTTGGCACTAAAGACAATAAACCCCTACTGAGTAATAAGGAACATATCTCAGGCATGCTACAGCACAAAATGAGACAACAGTTCTTAAAAGTATCCTTGAAGTCTCTTGCTATTTAGTTTCCATCCATACCTAACTAGAGAAAACTAAATACTAGCTACCATAGTAAAGGAGTAATTTAAGGTCATGTATATTATATGATTGTAAGATGAGACTGCTGCTTCTAAAGGCACCAGGGAACTGGATATAATGAGAATGTCATGCTTGTCTTAAATGCTCAGTTCATGGGAGTGTGAAACATCATTCACTCTCCATTTGTGTGTCAAAAGTCTTAATTCTTGGGTCCATAAGGTTGAGATTAAAGAAAAAAAAAACATTTATAGTTTGTTTAGGAATTTGACACATTATGAGAGATTAATTGGAAACTTGAAACACAGCAGTGATTGAAAAATTGGGTTCTTTTTGCAGTGGAATGAGGTTTTAATGGTTGATTTTAGTAAGAAACAGGTAATTCCTGAACAATCTTTTTCTCACCTGTAATTGAGTAAATTATTTTCAATCTTTATTGAAACTCATTTTACCATATTTATATACATATAGTGACCTTAAAAACTGGCATTTCCTAGAAAGTAGAAGCTGCCATTTCTTAAACAAACTTCTTGAGCTATGGTCTTGATATATTGAATGCCAACATAGTCTGCTGATTTGGGTGAAAGCTTGTGAAAACGTGATGATAAATTAAATAAGGCTCACTATAGTACTAAAAGGTCTAAACTTCTAAGGATTTTTTTACTAGATTCTGAGTACAGTATCAGAGGGATATGATCAGGAGCATATAATCCATCAACTTCTCTTGGCAGTATAATCCAATGAATCATATCTATTACTTGGAAAAGACAGTATGAAGTTTATTGAACTTCCTCTTTATATTAAAATAAGTTACCCAAAGCAATACTGCAACCATGAAAGATGAAAAGAATGCTTGACAGATTTGGAGTTGCTGGTTGCCAGGATACTTCTTTTAACTTTCCAGTCTGCCTAACACAATGAGTATTCCAAAATGCAGCAAAGGATTATTATAAATCTGATTAGGTAGAAAGAAAATTAAGGCTGCAGGTCTATATGTGATGTTTCCAATATAACAAATCAATAAACTTCTAAAGAAGCTGCTTTGTAGCTGCTTAGGTAGATGATTTTATTCCTATAAAATGATGAGAATATCACAATGATACAATTTCCTTGCACAAGAAGAGGGTATTAGTTCACCTTTTTCTTAGATTCCTATTTAACAGCTTAGTCCAAAGGGTATTTTACTTTCTGACTTTGTGCTTTTATTTTGATGGCATCAGAGAACATAGAGATAACTAGACTGTGATAAGCATTTTAACAAAACCCAGGAGTATCCCAAATCCAGAGATTAAGGGTATGAAGCTGTAGAAACTTCCCACCTAGAAAGTGGATTGGGAAATTATTGTTATGGTTTGGATGTTAAATGTCTCCCAAATGCAACATGTGCTTAGAGGTTGGCCACCAGCCCATAAGACTATAGGAGAGTGAAAGACATTTTAGGAAGTAGATTGAGTAGAGGAAGTTGGGTCATTTACAGCCTGATCCTGAAAGGAATATCAGGGAATCACCCATTTCTCCCTGTCTCTCCCTTTGCCTCTCAGCTACCACAGTATCAGGAGTTTTCTTTTACCACCCTTTCTTGGCTGTGGTGTGCTGCCTCAACACTGGGTTAAACCTAATGAACCTAAGCAAAAATTAATCTTCCTGCCTCTTCATTCAGTTATCTCAGGTATTTTGTTATGGTGCTGGAAAACTGATTAACAAACTACAGACATAGTCTCCAAATTTTAGCACTGCTAGTGGGACATTTTTGGAAGATTTTATAGGCAGCATATTTTGTACTACATCGTTATTGTTTTGCTATGCTTGCTGACCATGTGCCAGAAATGAAAGAAGACTTCACAATTGAACTAGAATGCAGTGTGAGCAGCTCAGATCCTTAGGTTTTCTGATCCAGTGACTCCTACAGCTTGCTGTCTGTGAAGTATCAGATAACTGAGTAAATTAAGTAGAAAGTCTTGATGTGAAACTCTTCAAACTTTAAAGCAGGGCCTAGAGTTTTTCACCAATGAACAATTCTTCACTTTATGACCAGCAATAACTTGGACAAAGATATGCACATCTCTTCAGAAGTGTGACTACAGAAAATTTGCCAATACTCCAGTAAATAAACTCACACCCAGGCACATACAAGCAACAATAATTAAACCCAGGGGGTATTTGTAAGAACAAACCACAGCTGAAGGGAGAGAGAGGGGTGTCTAAAATAAGAAGGGAGAGAAAAAGGAAGGGGGCACATCACTGGGCATCAGTATTTGGTTGTTAAACAGGTGACTTCTCCTTGGAGCAAGGGATAATGAAATTCTCCAAGGCTCCTTGGAGAAACTCTACAGATGTTCATTTTGTTTTGTTTTTGTTTTTGTTTTTGTTTTACTATGGTAGATCCAGAATGATAAATCTGCCATTTCTAGCTTGGTCCTTTTAGGCAGGTCTCTCAATATCTGAGTCGCAGTTCCTTCCTCCCTGTCCATAGTGGGAGTTAAATAAACCAACTTTACTTGCAACAGCAAAAAGTTCTAATTCTGGAATACTAGTAAACTGTTGGTTTTAACTACACACCATAATGTGAGTATTGTCTGACTCATGGCTTTACCATGAAGAAGGAATGTGTTCTGGACAAGATCTAGGCATCATTTTTATATAACTCCTTGACACGTGTTTCCAATGATAAAAGAAAAAATAAATCCATGGCTGCATTTTGTACTCATCTCAACAAGAACCTTGGTCGCCTGGGATAAAGGGGTGGTCCCTTGGTGAAGAAACCTTACCAAATGGTCTAGTTTGCTTTCTGTTACTGTGACAAATGCTACGACAAAAGCAACTTGGGAAGAAAAGTGTTTATTTTATCATACAGGTTATAGTATACCATAGAGTAAAACCAAGGTAGGAACTCAACAAGGACTTTGAAGCATAACTACATGGAGGAAATGCTGCTTACTGGCTTGTTCAGTTATCTTCTTATATAGCCCAGCCCACCTCTTTAGAAATGGCAGTGCTTGCCGGGCGGTGGTGGCGCACGCCTTTAATCCCAGCACTCGGGAGGCAGAGCCAGGCGGATCTCTGTGAGTTTGAGGCCAGCCTGGGCTACCAAGTGAGTTCCAGGAAAGGAGCAAAGCTACACAGAGAAACCCTGTCTTGAAAAACCAAAAAAAAAAAAAAATGACAGTGCTCACTGTGGGCTGGGAACTCATGCACCAATTAGCAAGTAAAGAAATGACTCACAGACATGTCCAGAAGTCAATCTAATGAAAGAAATTCCTTAGCTTAACAACCCATGATTGTTAAACTGACAACCAAGATTAGCCATCATATACCTGGCATGTTATTTTTTTAAAGTCAGCAGACTATTACACTAAGAATACAGAGCTTACTTATAATTTCGTATAGTGCACTAATATGTTTATGCTGACATAACCTATGAACTTTTTCCATAATTTACACTCTCCCCACCAAGCCTCTTCTTTTCAATGGCTCAGTCTCATACATGGCAAAAACAACTCTTACACATATGTTATTTGTGTAGAAAATTATATTTATACTTTGAAAATGCATCACATTAGCATAGAAATATGTGACTAATCACAAAATACACTCTTAATAAGACTTGTAGGAAGTCACACTTGTGCATAGACGTTCTGGAAAGTTTTCTAGTAGTAAAAGTATAGATATTGTCAGGTGTTTCTAGCAGTAAGGGGTGACATTTTACTACATTTATAGCAAATTAGCATTTACATTTATACAATAATGTTTCTAACATATACATTAGTTGTTTTGTTGTGCCTTGGTAATGAAATATTTGGGTGTTTGAATTGTCATGCAACACAAAACACTTCTTAGGAAAATAAAAGAAAATATACTCTTAGTTATAAAGGAAAGGATTAGTAGTAGATAAAATTTCAATTTTTTACAGAATATCGAACACAGATATGTGGCAAAAAATAAAATAGAAAAAGTTTTTCACTGAAGGACGTGGCTAGTGAGCTGAATGCAGCATGTGCTTATCCTTTTTCATCTAGTGCATGTGATTTCATTCTGTGGCGATTTTGAGTCCCAGGGATAATGGGCAATATTTGGAGATAATTTTGATTGTCACAACTCTAGGAGAGGTATTACTGACATCTAGTGGGGATTGGCATAGATACTGCTAAACACTGTACAGTGAACACATGTTATCTGGGCCAAATATCAGTAGTAGTAAGAAACCCTTCCCATCTCTCATTTTAAATATTTGTATTTTCTCTAAAAATGTGTTTGTGTGTGTGTGTGTGTGTGTGTGTGTGTGTGTGTGTGTGTGTGTGTTTGTGTACGAATATGTGTAGGTACCCATGAAGGCCAGAGTTTTCCTGGAACTGGAAATACAGGCAGCCTGATATGATTGTTGAAAACTGAACTCAGATTCTCTTCAAGAGCAATAAACACTTCTAATTATTGAAGAATCTTTCTAGCCTTTCTTCTCCACAATCAATAAAACAGACCATTTTCAGTCAGAAGGGACAGTTGCAAATGATCATATTCTTGTCTAATAGAAGCAGAGAGAAAATAAAAGTTATGATGATGTGATAATATGAGAAGTAAACTGTAAAGTCTTATACCATCATTTTATGTGTTCAATGTCCTCAATAATTGCTGATTTTTTTAAGAATGACCCAATTCATAGTGGGTATAGCCCTTCCACTACACTAGCAAAAAAGCCTCAATACTTGGGGTTTTTTTTTGCTTGTTTATTTTTGTTTTGTTTTGTTTTTGTCTCTATGCAAAGTAGGGTAGTTGCACATCAGGGACAGGGCTTTGTAAATTGAATAACTGTGACTCAGATTTAGAATACAAAGCTGGTAGGGATATGAAAACAAAGCATGCAAACAAAAAAATAGCTGTAGTATCTATTCTGGTCACACAGAACTGTAGTGAAAAGAACTTTCACTTTCCAGAAGCAGCAGTAGTCAATGCTCTGGTTTGTAAACTCAGTTTTATAATCTGTAAAGGAATGAGGTAATCTGGCAGCAGTGGCAATGGTCTTTATACTAGACTAGGAAAGCAGGTGTTTCTCTTGGTTGGCAGGTTAGGTCACTGTTTCTCTGGCATACCAACTAGTTATGTGAGACATAATATTTCAGTACAATACTACTTTCTTTCTGAATCATTGAGAGCAAATCATGCTGCTGAGAATGAAGAATGTTGTTGTCTGGCACATTCAGTTATCCCTCACTGAGCTTCATCCACTGGTTTTGTCTATGTCAGACCCTATAAGAAGTCAAACCACAAGAACACAGAGTCAGGGGAAATTATGTTTTGTGAAAACTCTGATGAGATGTGTATTGTGACATATTAACAAAATAAAGAAAAGAGATACTACAGCTAAAATTATGTGTTTCTTGTGTTTTTATATATTATTTTATTTATGTCTTATTTAAATGAAATGTTAACTCATAAATATTTGACATTTTTGACATAACTAAATTAATATCTGAATAAAACATTTTACTTCAATATTGAAAATATACTAAGGCTTTCTTTAGGTACAATTTACAATGAATTTTGGAATATGGTTTACATGTTATATAAGCATATGGAACAAACTAGGAAGTTTGAATTTGATAAAGGTTTAATTTTCTCTTTTAAAATTTTACAAAATTTTCATTGATTATGTTTCTACTACTGGGATAATTTTGTTTACAATTCACTATGAGTGTCAATTTAAAAACTGAGCTTTTATCTGTCAAGGTTTTTCTAGGTAGATTTTCATGGAACATTACTATATGTATGGAATTTTATAAAGATTTTTAGAAGCTTTATGCTATGAAAAATGAAAGAAATTTACAAGCAAACCATTAGAATTGGTTGTAGAACATAAAATCAATATGTCAAAATAAGACTATGTACACAAACAGTATATGGGAAATGAAAATCAGAAAAAAATATTGTTAGCAGCCATACCCAAAAACTCAAATACATAACAATAAATTAAGGAGTGTGAATAAATTTGTGAAACATTACTGGCAAATTTGAAGAATACTTAACAAATTAAAGAAGATACCATATTCATGGAATAAGAAATTAAATTTAATTAATTAATTAATTGTATACCCTACTAATTTTAAATGAAGTTTTAAGGAGTAAGTTAAATCTCATCAGATTTTTCTTTATTTATTTAATTTAAATTTATTATTTTGGCTTACAGTAGCAAACAATAAAGTCCCTGTCTCAAACAATGTGATGTCTGACACCCAGGGTTGTCTTATGATCTCCAGTGGTATGAATGTAGGTGCCTGCAGCACATAGACACATCACTCACACACACACACACACACACACACACACAAGATTGTCTCACTCCTTACCCTTTTCATCTCACCTTCTCTTTCCTATGCTTTTTAATACCTATCCTCAATAAAACATACATAAGAAGCAAGAGAACCTGAAATTCAACATTAGACTGACAACCACCAAGGAAAACTCCATTTCCTTCCATTGGGTCTCGCAGAGAAGACTCGAAATGAACCTGTCAGGAAAACAATAAATTGATGCATCATGTCATTATGACATTAACAGTGGGCTTAAAGATAGATTCTTCTCCAAAAAAATGCCCCAGAAATCCGTGGCCAGTGCCTAATTCACAGAATGCTCAGGGCTCCTGATATCTTGGCCAAGCCTTCAAAGGTGCTATGCCTACATCTAGTTCTCTGAATAATCAAGAGCACTGAGGGCCTGTACATGCTTACATAGTTTAACTTGTGCCAGAACCTGCATGTAGGTAATACTAAAAAATAAAATTTAAAAATGAAGATGAAGATCAGATGCATTTGTCAGGCTTAATATTAAACAGGAGAATCAATTGCACTGACTCATGGCCTGAAGCTCCAGAAGCCTGCCAGAAGCTTTTTAAAAATGGATGCATTATTTCAGTTGTTCTTAGATAGGTATAGCCATGGGTATAAATGGAAGAATCAGGGCCATCAATTGAAAATAATGGGAAGCACCTTGGAGCTCAGGAACCCCATGGCAGAGGAAGAAGAAGAATCATAGGAGCAAGAGGGATCAACGAAACAGTACAACAAGGCCCACACAATCAACTAAAGAGGGCTTATAGGGGCTCACAGAAACTGAAGTGCCCAACAACAAGCTTGCATGGGTTCATATTAGGTCCTCTACATACATGTAATAGTTGTTAGCTTGGCGAGTTTTTTTGGAGGGGCGGGGGACACTCCTGACAGTATGAGTAAGGGGTGTCTCTAACTCTTTTATCTGCTCTTGGGTTGTCTGTCCAGCCCTGAAATGAGGGTTTGTGCCTAGTCTTATTGTATCTTCTTATACCCTATTCCATTGATATCCTTGAAAGGCCTGCTATTTTCTAAAGGAAAATGGAGAAGGAGATGATCTGGGCTGAGGGGACATGCGGGTGACTGGGAGGAGTGGAGCGAGGGGAAATTGTGGTCAGGATGTATTGTATGAGAGAAAAATAAATAAAAAATGGAGTGAAAAAAAGAAGAAAAATATTGGGAGGGATGTCTCCACTTCACAGAAATGCATTAAGACATAAGAATTCATATGGGTGGGAGTGTCTCACACCTTTGATCCCAGCACTTGGGAGGCAGAGGCAGGCAGATTTCTCTGAGTTTGTGGCCAGCCTGGTCTACAGAATGAGTTCAAGGACAGCCAGGGCTACACAGAGCAATTCTGTCTCAAAAAAAAGCAAAGAAAAATAATAATAACAACAACAAAAAAACCACCACCAACAACAAAAAACCGATATCAAAGTTCTCTGATCTCTGAATTCCCCCCAAATCTGGGCAATCAGGCTAAATAATGTAGACACTAACAGCTAACAACCAAAAGTACATGCTGTGCTTTGTTTTTATTTTTACTTCTTATACTTTTTCTTTTCTTTTTACCTGTTTGTTTCTTGTCTCCTAGGGGACTAACCCGAGTTTGGTCATCTCACCATTTATAATTGCTATTGTCTCCCTCATTGATGCTGAAAATCCACTGAGTATTCACTATGTATTTTTTTTCTCTTCTTAAATTGCATCCTATACAAATGCAACATTTTAGGGCTTATAAATAAATAATGATTCAATATAAGTGTAAGGGACACTGGAATAGAGATAAGAGACATCTACAAATCTAAAATAAAAGTAAAGGAAAATAATAAAGACAGGAACACCTCCACAGAGAGGATTCCTATATCCTGCTTAACATATCTCTGTCTTTACCAAAATTCAGTATTTCCAGTATGTCATTACCAACCAAGCACAACCTGTTGAATCAAGAATATTGATTTCACTTTCACATTGTTTCTAAGCTGAATTCCATGTTTGGTATTTTGCTCTTTTTAGTACAGAGAGGAAATGTTTATATATATTTTTACATCATAATTAGTTCACAGCATTGTAGAAGTTTATTAGATTAATAACAAAATGATTCTAATATTTTTAATATTTATTATGCAGTGATTCATTTTTGACAAACTGTTTGACTCAAAGTGTCTTTTTTTTCTTTTGTAAAATGGACTGAAATAGTTCATGAATTGTGATTCTTCCATCCTTGAGTACGTGATTTTTAATTAATTGTTCACTTGATTATCCAGGAAATATTTTCTAAGAATAAGATAATAATTAATTTTTTTTCTTTTAATTATTTCAGTTAATTAATCAACATTTTTCAGTTAATAATCAGAGGTAAATATAATTATTTGCTAAATATGGGAATTACAGCAAAATTTAAATTTTTCTATGTTTAAAACCATAAATATTAAAGGGATGAATAATATCAATTATTTAGAAAATGATTTTTTCATGTTACAGATGCAGTTCAGAAACTACGAATGTTCCACATCATTCAGAAATTCTAAAAGGGGAAGTAATTATTCTGTGTATGACAGTTATATTAACAGAAATCTTTGATTCTCTAAATACAAATTCTAATTCAAACCTATTTCTCATTTATTCTGAAATAATTATATTTACTCCTTAGATCTCAATTAATTTTCAAAAATAATTCAAAAAACCCTTCTAGATGACCTTTTAAAATATACCTTACTGGTATTATTACACCTTCACTCGAGACTGGCAAATTATATAACAAGAATTATTAAAATATTACTTAATGACATTAGAAATGTTTAAGCAATCTAAAAACACTTCTTTCAAAGTTACTTAGACTATATGTTTTCTAATTAAGGTTCTTCCACGTAGGATATTTTGTTAAAGCATCTTAGGAGTTTATCAAATTATCAAATTAACATCATTGATTTAACATCTTGTACATTAGCTGGGTTTTTTCAAAACATAGGACATGCTGTTTTAAATATTTGATCATGAATAATTCATACACAAGTAATACACTAAATGTGAAGGCAAATAATATAATTATCTTGTGCTGATAGCTATAGTATAGTAAGCTTTTATTAAATACCAAACATTGCTGGAAAGCTTCAGACACATGAATTTCATTCATCTTGACACTAATCCCATGGGCATTAATTCCATTTTACAAATATAGAAATCAAAGCTAAAAATTAAATATATCACTCTTCCAACTAGGAAAAAAAGAAACCAAGATCAATCAAATTCAAGCCATGTAGCTCCAGAATACTCATTTTAATTCATAATATTAATTAATTATCCTAGGAAACCATAAACAATCTTAAAACCTAGATAAAAGAGATAAAATACACTCAATAGAAGCAATGCAACTGATGAGTGCTCCCCCAAATCCCTAAATGAGAGATTTATATCACCCTTTCCAACATTCATACAATTTTGTGGAAGAGGGGCAGGAATTTGGAGGAGATAGAGGAAGAGGTACAGTGCTGTGAAAAAAACTGTCTTCTGTATTTTACTTAGGTCCTCTTGGATGTCTCTTCAAATGGCCTCAAAAACTACAGTACTTACTTGAACTTAAAGGCATGTCCTGTAATGCTGGCCACAAATTTGCATAGTAAAGACTAAGTTGAAAAATATCCAAACAATATTTTATCAAAAAGTTAATGGCAAGGGAGGAAGGAAATCTGGACAGGAAGACTTGTTTTGGAAGAAGTTGCTTTTCAACAGATCACTCTGAAGTAAGAGGAGCAAGAACACTATACAAATATCTTTAACTCAGTTTCCAACCAAGCTAGAGCATACAGGCTAGGCAGGCAGCTCAGTAGATAAAATGCTTGCTATGCCTGAATGAAAACCTGAGTTGTGAATCTCCAGGACCCACATACAAGCAGTGCAGTGGCATTCATCTGTAACCGCCATGCTGGAGAGAGCTGAAATAGTTGGATTACTGGGACTTTCTGACCAATGAGTCTAGCTAAAATGGTGAGTTCTACACTCAGTAAGATAGCTCTGTCTAAAACATAACAATGAGATCAGTAAAGGAAAATTAGGAAGACATCCCACATCAACTTCTGATCTCCACATAAGCACACACTAACTTGCATGCAACACACACACACACACACACACACACACACACACACACACAACTTCCTTAAAGATATGCTGGATCTATAATGAGAGAAAAGAAAATAGATTCTTAATCTGCTACTGTTATTCTTAATATTTGACACAATCTCAAGTTTTAGTTGGAGTCATAAAGTTGAATAATTTTTTGATGAAGGAGCACAAACAGCCATGAGACTAGAAACTGCTGAATTCACAAAATAATTGGAAATGAAGACAACAACAATCACTCAATGCAATAGTGACTTTTTAATTGTGTAAGAAGAGTAACTAGGTAGCACTAACCTAAATGACAAGTATTTTCCAAATATTAATTCCAGCATATTTGGAATACATGACAATGAGAAAATGCACAGAATGATTAAGTGGAAAGAGAAAAAGAGAAACACTGCAAGTAACAAAATAATTTGGTGAATGGATAATTTGAATGATAAAATAGTGTATGATCCCAAAATTTGAGGAAAAATTTTGGGTGGCAAAATGTAAAAATAGTGGGTTTTTAAGTAAATGAGACTAATAAAAATTTTTGTCTTGGGTAATTAAAAAGTTGCCAGTGATGCTATCTAACATCGTGGAATGCTTGATGAAATCACTGTACTTACAGACACATACCCATACATGACCATTTGTTTTATTCTTATTATAGTACATACAAAGGAAGACATTGGGTATAATAAAAATGGCTTTCTCTGTCTTAAAAGTGAGTTCATCATATACAAAAAGGCATTGTGTATATTGAGATGATAATTAGAAAAGTTTTAATACGTAGAAAGTCATGTTGCAAATAATAAGATGAGACAACTGCTAATTCCTTCATCTCTCCACTATCCATGCTAAGAGCATGATGTATACCTGTCACTCACTTTCTCATTTCCCAGCAAACTTCTCTTAATGCGATATATTTTCCTCACCTGAATTTTTCCAATAATGTTTTAGTGCAGTGGGAATACAACAGTAAAGCTGAATTCATTTATAATTCCTTCCTTTCAAACATTGTCCCACATGAAATGCAGTGAGGATTAATTAAAAAGAAAACAGAGTGACTAATAAGAAAACTCTGTTGTGAAGAGACTTTTGAAATCCTGTGTTCTGCAAGGCAGATATGAATCACAGCTTGCACTCACATACTATCCAGGTGTAGTTTATATAAGAAAGTGCTCAGCATTTCACAAGCTTTGTCTCTGTGTAATTGTGCCCTCTACAGTCATATCAAGTAAATGAAGGTCACTTCAGATTGAAAGAGCTCTGATAAGTCTCTGATACTCAAACCATACTCGGATTTAGGCAAGCAAGCAAGACGTAATTCTTTGAAAAGATATGCCTGACCTATTTAATTTGGAGAAATCTCTAACAGAAAAGGTGGCTGTTGAATTCAGTAGTGGTCTGGCTGTGTGGCAGTTACAGGCAAAAGAAAATTAAGTTCATGTACATAGAATTTACTCCTTCAATAAAGAACACATTATCACCAGTGACAAAGGCAGACTTTATCTAAACCCTTATAATCATGGAAACTGTGACAGAGATTAAGAAGACCCTGCTTTTTGCATTTCAGCAAATAGTTGATTGTGTAAAATATTACATTTATTACATTTCTCCAATATGACTTAGAGCAGATTCAGGGATCTTGCTTTTTATTTACCTATGACAAGGTCAGACAAAAATCCTCCAAACTCCTATTTTTTTACTTTGTGCTATGGTTTTAATATGGGTTTTCCTATCAAAACTTCTCTTAGTACTTACTTCCTCAAGCCTCAGTGTTGGAGGTGAAATCTAATGTGAGTTGCTTGCATCATGGAGCAGAGCCCACACGAGCTGACAAACTCTTTTCACAGCAATGAGGGACACAACTTAGTGAGAGAATGATTGCAGAGAAGCTCTTGCTCTTTCAATCCCCGCCTTTCTTCTGCACTTGCCTGCTTACTACTCTTTTACTCCCACCGCCTGATACATTCTGCAAGGTTGTGATGCAGCACAAAGCCATCATCAGTTGCAGCCTTATGATCTTGCATTTTTCGAAATCCACAACGATAAGCTAAGTAATTATACTTTTCATTATGAATCACCCAGGCTCAACTCTTATGATATCGCAAAAGAAAATGGATTATATCACCATACATATAAGCATGTGAACTGCTTTCTGCACTTGTACAACTGCTGTTTTTCGCTTTCCTCTACGTCTTTGAATTCTTAACATATTAAATGTGCCAATAAATAACTACTCCTGAGAATAAGCAGAGCCATTGGAAAATGGTATTTTATACATGATCTGATCCTATTTCCATTCCCCATATTCTCAGTTTTTCTTATAAAACACATTTTATATACTTACAAATATTATGACCATAGCTTGCTTACTATTGCAAGAGGTTTTTTTCCTATGCAATATAACCCTACTATAGATATCATAATTTCTAAATTTTTAAGATTTTTTTGTTTTAGGTATGTGTCTAAGTGTTTTGTCTGCACATATGTATGTGTACTCCATGCATACCCGGTGGCTTCATAGTTCAGGGGGAGATATCAAATCTCCCAGAACAGGAGTTGCGAATGATTGTTATTCCTGATATGAATGTTAGGAACAAAAACTAAGTTCTCTACAAGAGCAACAAGTGCTGTTTAACCACTAATCCATCTCTCCAGTTCCACAAAAATTTCCTGAGATTTGTTTTTTTTTTTTGCCTGGTATTTAGCAATTCAGTGAATGAAGTAAATATTGCTGCACTTAGAATTATGTGATGATTGGAAGTTGAAAACTCAAAATACCATGAAATTTGAAACATTCAGTGGTTTCTGAATGTCAAAGTTATAGAGAGACAAATAGAAGATTAGATAAGTGTATATAAGGTGTGTACTAGGTTCTTTTTTATTAATTCCCAATTATATACATCTATTATCTGAAAAAAAGTGGTTATTGTGTAAGATCAAAATAAAGCAATTATGGCATGAGTTAATAGAAGTGTAGCCAAACTATTATACAAATACGTGATAAAGTCATTTACTTTGAATGTGTGGAGTTGACTACAATAAAATTATGAAACTGAAAGAGGTTCACAGTGAAGATCCGAGGTGAACATTAAAGACTTCATGATCACCAAAGACCATTGGAGAACACAGATAGTTTATATTATGGTTCATAACAGCAGGGAAATTACAATTATGAAGTAGCAACAAAAATAATTTTATTTTTGGGAATCACCACAAAATGAGGAACTATATTAAGGGGTCAAAGCACTAGGAAGGTTGAAAACCACTGATCTAGATACTAAGAATAATTGGAAATGACTCATGTATAAAATGTGAATGTAAGACAATTAAAGAGTAGCTGGAAGAATGACCATATTCAAAGTGTCATTTTACCACTGTGCAGGTTGGACACTACAAAAATCTAATGGGTATATTTCATGTTTTGTCAATGTGAGAATTACTTCACCGAATTGTGTACAGATATATACAACAGATCTGAGAACGGGCCAAGCTCATATAGTCCCTTTATGCCATGTTTAAACAGTAAGAGGAATCTGAAAGCAGATGATATAAATCACATCTCCCTTTCATGGGTGTCAAGGAGAATTGTGGGAAAGACATTCCAGGTTCATATTTCTGACAGAATGTTTGAGAAGGACCAGAGTATTTTTTTACAACATGGAATAGAACATAAAAAGGCATCTTTTAGCTCAACTAATTTTCCTTGAGCATATTGACCAAGCTTAAATTTATTCCTCATATCAGCACTGTGAAATAATTATAGCCATCTGTAGCATGAATCTTAAAAGTTCTTATTAATAAAAACAAACCTGAGCCAGGTATTGGGGTGAATGCTGGAAGGTCAGAGAGACAGAACAAGCCACAGCTATCTCACCTTGCCAGATCCTCAGCTGGTCTTGTTTCCTCAGACTGGAGGCCTCTGAGTCTTCATCCAGAATGGGTCTCAGCTGAACTGCTGCTAGAAGCCTGAATGCTTAACCAGGCCAAATACATCTCCAGGCCAAATGCCTAACCAGGCAAATGCCTCTCCTGGGCAAATGCCTTTCCAGGGCAAATGCCTCTAGTTTCTGGTCCTCACGCCTTATATACCTTTCTGCTTTCTACCACCACTCGCTGGGATTGAAGGCTTGCTTTCTGGGATTAAAGGCATTGGTCACCATGCTTGGGTGTATCCTTGAACACATGGATTTCTGCCTCTGGAATGCTAAGATTAAAGGCGTGTGCTACCACTGCCTAACCTTTGTTTAATATTCTGGCTGACAATACCACCACAGCCATCTCTCTTTGTTGCAACATTTTTTCCACACAAAGTAAAAACAATCTTGAAAATTATAGCCATAGACATGAGGAAGACAGTCATGACAAATAACTTTTAACAGCATCTATGGTGTTCAAATTTTATTTATTTGATTTTTATTTTATTATTAATTTATTTATTACTTTTTTGGAGACAGACTATTCTGTATCACTGACTGGCATCTTACATTGTAGTTAAGGATGATCTTAAATTTCTAATTCTCCTGCCTCTACCTCCTAAGTCCTAGGTTTATAGTCATGTTGTTAAGATAGCCTAATTAAATACTTCCTTAATTGCTTCATTGGCAATTACAAATTTTAATTTCTGTAGAATTTAAAACACAATGTAAAAATTGGTATGTGAAATGTTTCCTTTTTACTCTTCTCTTTTTCTGAGGGGGTTTTACATGAGCAAGTTATTAAGCATGTAGGGAACAAGAGGAAAAGAACAAATAGCAACTAGCAAATAGAACCAGTGTGTAGATAGCAAAACACCAAGTCAGGGGTTCACAACACATACAACCTAAGTGGACTGAAAGAACAAACTAAGGTCATGTCACCAAATGCAAGGCTTGCAACCCTGCAGCAGTAACCAACTAGGAAAGCAAAGGCAGTCAGCTGAGGTTCCCTACCAAGCTCTCTCTCTCTCTGAGTGGATCTCCCATGGATAAACTTCCTGTTTCTGCTTGTTTCCCACTTACCCAAAGGCATTTTACACCCTGGGATGTAATTACATTATAATTTCAAAGGCTTAAAAAGATATTTGTTTTTAAAAGTTGATATTTAAAGATATTTTTATGAATAATCAGTAATCCTCATTGTATTTGATGTTTAGCTCAGTTTAGCTTACAAACTGTTGATGTAGTTTACAGCAAGCTTCAAAGCAAACATTGTAAATTGTTTCAATGCTCTTAAATTATCTTCTCTTCACTAAAATTCTCTTTACACTTACCAGAAATCCCTTACCATTATTTTCTATGGGTACATAGTATAGTAATGATAGGCAATCTCATTTCTACACTGTACAGATTTTCTAGAATAAACTGACAACAGATACATTAAAAAATAAAATGCAATCATTAATCTATTCATCTACAGTAAAAACAGAAGATGGGGAATATCAGTGAGAAAGAAAAAAGAAAACATGAAGCTTCTCCGACATTTAAAGCTCTATGATTATACAACCGGTTTCAGTTTTAGCACTTATAACTTGACTAGCTATGCTCTTGTTTATTTCTGAGATTCCCAGAATACATGAATAGTTGATTACTTGTAACTTCTCGATGGGCATTATTACACAAAATAAAGTAAGGTGCACTGCAGAAATGGATTTAGTTTGTCTAGAATGTTCATGTCTAAAAATAACTCCACTCAATGTTTGATAATATATATTTCAAACTAATAGTTGTAAAGGCATTAGTCCCTTTTGAGGCAAATAAGTTGATTAAAGGGGTAAAAATGTAGATTTTCACAATTTATTATTCATATGAACTTTATTCTTTCCAAAGTCATTGTTGCAAAGTATGTTTTTATGAATGATATGTATATTCCATATATCAAAATTAAAGGTATTTTGACAAAAGATTGTTGTGCCCTGGGCGCGAGACCCCCGAAGAGACCACCAAAGACATGAACTCACCACAATGCAAAAGCAAGGTTTATTTCAATTCAAGCCACAGCAGGGCCCGCATCAAGCCATCCAACACAGTGGAGGCTGGAGGAGGTGCCCGCCCCTCTGCAAGCTCAGTTTTTAAAGGCAAAAAAACACAAGGTTACATCATTTAGGGGTGCTAGTACAGGTACAATTCTGATTGGCTCAAGTTTTAGGGTTTTTTCAGAATTTCTGTGTTATCTTACTTTGTAGTTTTAACCGGTTGTTTGTCAAACTTTCTAGATTACCTCCGGCATTGGGGCATTCTGTGGTTAATCAATTGTTACCAGATAGTCCTTCAAACATCTTGATTTTGTACTTTGACCATCTCCGGCCTTAGGGCATTCTGTGGTTAATCAATTGTTACCAGATAGTCCTTCAAACATCCTGACTTTGTCCTGGGACTTATGTCAGCAGCTCTGAGAATTTTGAAACTCGGACTGGGGTGAGGGGCTTGCTTGAAATGGGGGTGATTTGGTTCTTCAAGGATAATGTTCTGAGTCACTTAAGCAACTTTTAATATATTTGATAAATATTTGTTAACTGGGAAAAGGGACCCTAAATTGAGAAATAGTTCTATCAGATTGTCCTGTAGGCAGATATTTAAGGTGTTTCCTTGATTAAGGATTGATTAGTGACACATAATCCAGTATTAGTGGTTCCAGTCCTGGGCAGGTGGTCCTGGGTTGTAAAAAAAAAAAACTGAACCCAGCTATGTAAAATAATAGCATATGCTTTTGTGGATATAGTAATGATGCTTTGTTCACTTTTATATTTTTCAGTTACCGAGAGTGATTTTTAAAGCATTTGCAGGTTAATATTTTGGAATAAAAGAATGTTTTATAACATAAAGTTCCATTTTGAATTCTATTTGTTGTTAAAAAAAGCTTTTCATTTCAATAATAGATGATGGATGTTTCCATTTCATTTTTGAGGGCAAAAGTATTCAGATTTATGAGAAGAAATTTTCTGATCCCATTCATAGTTGCAATTGTGTATAGAGATATATTTGTGTGCACAAATACAAATCCATGTATTCAGACACACACACACACACACACACACACACACACACACACATATATATATATATATACATGTATATTACATGTTGATTTATATCCACCTCTCTTTCTACCCATCTATCCCTACATCCATTAATATTGCAAACTACCTTTCTATATAATATACCTACAGTGATAACATTGGATCAGAGTTGTATAAGAAATTAAAATTTAAAATATCATTTGAGATAGTTTGAACAAAAGTAATTTTGCTTTCCAAACTCTAACTCTGTCTGGTGGTACTAGTCATAAGAAATACAATCTCGGGCTGGAGGGATAGCTCACCCATTACAAGCTAGACTCACAACCAAAAATATAAGAAATATAATCTCAGTATTACTTCTACCATATTATACTGTCATTGTTCAGATATTTGTCGTACAGATACTGACCAGTAGAAGACTGGGTTAGGGCTGCAATAATTTCTTGCTGCTATCTGTTGTCAACTAGATTCTCAATTGAGTTCTGAAATGTACTAGTAGTTATTATCAGTTTATTCTTTACCTCTGTTTATCCTCCTAGGTATTTTTATACTCAATCAATATTAGTAGAACTTCTTTTTATGTATCAGTCAGCTGCTTTCAGTCAAAATTATCTATCAATGTACTATATTTCAGTCTGGTAAAATAGATGTTTGTGTCAAAAACAGCCTTTTTGTCTCACACACAAAAATTACAATTAGCGTTTGACTGCTCTATCCTCAGGCTATATAATAACTAGTTAAATAGAAATGTTTTCTGTCTCTCATAATAATTTACTATATCCAGACACATTCACTTCTTTTTCCGTGTACTATATTACTAATATAAATTGATTTGTAATAAATAAAAGGGATCATCACTATAAAAGCTAAACATGTCGCAGATATTTGTTCTTTAAAAAGAATTTGTTTTTCATTTTTTCAAGCAAAAGGTATTTACCACCGTTCTTTGAAATGGTTCCATAATTTCTTTTATTTCTCTTTTTCCTATTCTTTTTATCCTACAAATTCAGGTCATCCATGATGACAAAATTATAGTTTATCACTCCTGGAAAGAACTAGAAACATAGTTAGATATATGGCCCATTTCTGAATCAACCCCTAATGGCAACAGTTTTAATTTTGTGGGGACACTATTCAAATCCCACATTCACTCAACTATTAAATTCAACTATTAAAAACAACTTGACTGTGCAGTGAGAAGGGCACAGATCCATGGGTGGAAATGCTCAGTTCCTACAAGTACACCTTTCCTTGTGGAAAGCCTTAAGCTGGTAAACCATAGAGCAGGAATTACACCTTAGCATCCTCAACTATGTCTTCTCATTAACTTTCTCCTTTCATTGTTCCCTGCTTTTAATATTCCTCCTGAATTGTCTTATAGTAAGTCAAATTAGACTTCTGAGCGGGGGCCCACCTCTGAACCATTTTAAAGTCTCTATGCTTCGAAAGAGATCATAAATGAGACTCTGTGTACTTTCAAGGGCTAGACATGTAAAATGTTCCAAAATGATCAAAATATTCACTGTGGTAGATGACAATTTGAGAGCCTGCAAGACCAAGGCTGAAGGTATGTACCCTACCTATTATCTTCTATCAGGTTCAATGTATCTGTTTTTATTTTTTTATTTTTTGGTTCTTTTTATTTATTCTTCTCTTATAAATATATCCAAATCTCAGCAGCTTCTGCTCCCTCCACTCCTCTCACTGCTTTCCCCACCTCCCTTCTTTCCAGATCCTCTGTTCTTCCATTTCTCTTCAGAAAATAGCAGGCCAGCCAGTGATACAATCTAAACCTGGTGCAATAGAACTAGGCACAAACACTCATATCAATGCTGGACAAGGCAACCCAGTACGAGGAAAGGGGATCAAATAGCAGGCAGAAGAGTCAGAGACACCACAACTCCCAATGTCGCACAAAAATCCCAACTAAACAACCACAGCATATATGTAGAAGACCTAGTACAGACCCATGCCAGCTCTGTGATCTGATTCAGTCTCCATGCTGCTTCAGTCTTTCTGAGACCCTATGAGCCCTGTGTTGGGGATGTCTTTCTGTATGCTGTGAATGTGTGTTGCTCTGATTTGGTTGATAAATAAAACGCTGATTGGCCAGTAGCCAGGCAGCAAGTATAGTACAGGCGGGATAAGCAGAGAGGAGAATACTGGGAAGTGGAAGGCTGAGTGAGGAGATCCTGCCAGCCACCACCACCATGAGAAGCAAGATGTAAAGTACTGGTGAGCCACAAGCCATGTAGCAACTTACAGATTTATAGAAATGGGTTAATTTAAGATATAAGAGCTAAATAGCAAGAAGCCTGCCACGGCCATACAGTTTATAAGTAATATAAGTCTCTGTGTTTTTACTTTGGTCTGAGTGGCTACAGGAGCTGGGTGAATACAGGAAAACTTCAACTACAAATGGTGCCCAATGGCTCGAGTTTCTACCTAAAACCTGAGAATACTTAATATTCTAAACGGAGCCAAAAACAGGTTCCTGCTTCATGTCCCATGCAGGCAGCGAGATGTCATCACATGTGGGCTTGAGCTACTTTATGGCGAGTTTGTGGTGTGCGGGGTTGACCTGCATCATGGCTGTGCATTCCCGAAAAGGTACACAGAGGTATCTCCAAGCTGTGCACTATGCTGCATGGTGGATATAGCTTTTGTTAGTTAAAAAAAAAAAAGTTTACGAGCTACACACTGTTTTAACGGTGGCATAGGCCCACTGCTTCTGAGAGTTGATGGTACAAATAGCCCAGAGTTGGAGATGAATTACCTCTGCCATGTTGAAAAGCTGAAATGGGTGGAGTCAACAGGCAGGGCTGTGGCTTCAATCTTAACCATGCAGTTTAGTAGTTTAAAATCTCTCCTGGTCAGAGAAAGATTATAGATTCACAATAGGGCAGATTCAGCTGGAATAAGACTTTAAACAGTTTACAATGTGTGTGAAAATGTAGAGAGGCTTGAAAGAAAGAGGGAAAGGAGGATAGACAGTTAAGTAAAGAAATAGTTTAAAAATAGTCTTTAAAGAGATAGTAAAGGAAATATAAAAAATAAGTCACATAAAAATGGATATCACATAGAGAATCTGGATTGTGTTGTCTTTGGGATTTTTAACTGCAGAAAGACATTTGATTTTAAAGGCTGCTCAGTTAAACCAATATGTATATTTTAAAGGTACCTTGACTTCAAAATTTGGATCGAAGGATATGCTGCTTTGGAAAGGAGGCTCTGCTTTTGTTTCCACAGGCAGCAAGAGGATATGGATTTGTTCCAGGTTAAGATACAACAGATTTGACCAGCCAAGACCCCCTGAAAGATCTCCAATGACACCATGGCCCAGATCATCCAACATCCAAATTCAACTTCAAGGCAATTGGCTCAGAGAATACAGACTACTCCAGTCAGGACTTGACCATAATCCTAAAATTTTCTCAGGATCCCCATAAGATTGCCAGCACCTACTATCAGCAGGAAGTAGCCTAGAAAACTATGCACACATCCCTCAAAACAGAATTTTGGATGTTTGTCTTTCTTTAGGTTGTTGGTTACAAATTGATATTGGTCATAGTCAATCTCTTTCTAAAAGAAGAAAGGAGGATATGAAATAGAAATATAGGATATACATATGATAGGATGAAAGGGTAGATTATTGTATCTACTTTTAAAGAGCAACAACTTGTTTGAAATATTTTATATTGCTATGGATTTTAGTTTATTGATACAAGTTTAAAGTTAATTTTATGTATATTTCTACTCTTGTTTAAAGTATTTTGTTTGTGCAACTCATTTTAAATTGTAGTGTTTAGCTAAAAAATACAGATTAATAATTAGTCATCTATGATAATCAAACTTGTAGTCATGTTAAGTTTTCTAGGTATACATAGTTATAAATTCAATTAGGTAGGTAATCTTCAAACACTTCAAAGACCTACAGAATATGGCATTTAAAATGTTATAAAAACTTAGACTTTCTGGACAGTGAGACATGTCTGTTCCTGGCAGCACTGATTTACTTCAGCGAAGAGGATGGGCATCAAAGACATTCTATATGGAGTTTATCTTCTTCTTGGCAAAAATAGCCATGTGGGCAAGAAACTGTTCTGGCCTAGACTGCTTGATCAACTGGACATGCAGGACCCATAGAAAGGTGAGCAGGGAACTTTGCTTGGCAAAATGATCCTTCAGATTCCTGCTTCACAGAGCAAACTGCCAGACATTCTACAGGACACAGAGAAAAGTGACTGAGAGACTCTAGGCCTGTGGGCTGAAGACAGATGCCCCAACTTTACAGAGGAACTTTGGATGACTATCCAGGCTGCCAGCTGTCTCTGTCTACTCTCGCAAGACTCCCAAAAGTTGCTTGCATCCTTCTCCCATTTCTCAGGTAATATTATATCTTTCTGGGGTCTTTGATGTAGTTGAAGACTAGATAGTTATAATTTTCTTAGTTATGGTAAAAGATAAGCTAGTTATGAAACCTTATACTCACAGATGTAGGATACATAGGATATCTTCTTTAGATATTATAGACTAGATATTGTAACAGTAATTCTTGCTTAATAATTGTTTTGTTATATGTAATTTTACTATGTTAAAGTTAAAAACTTCCTTTTTGTAAAAAAAGGAAAAGGAGAATTGCTGTGGATATCACTCTGTATGCTGTGAATGTGTTGCTCTGATTGGTTAATAAATAAAGTACCGATTGGTCAGTAGCCAGGCAGGAAGTATAGTATAGGTGGGACAAACAGAGAGGAGAATTCTGGGAAGTGGAAGGCTGAGTCATGAGATACTGCCAGCTGCCTCCATGAGAAGCAAGATGTAAAAGTCCTGGTAAGCCACAAGCCATGTGGAAACTTATAGATTAATAGAAATGAGTTAATTTAAGATATAAGAACTAGATAACAAGAATCCTGCCACAGCCATATAGTTTATAATTAATATAAGCCTCTGTGTGTTTACTTGGGTCCAAGCGGCTGCAGGACTGGTGGGTGAGAGTGATTTGTCCTGACCACAGGCCAGGTGGGACACAGGAAAACTTCAACTACAGCCCTGCTTAGTTGATTCTGTGGGTCATGTTATCCTGGTGTCCTCAACACCTCTGGTTCCTACAATCCTTCTTCCCCCTCCTCTGTAGGGTTCCTCAAGCTCCACCTAATATTTGCGTGTGGTTCTATGTGTATGCTCCCATCAGCTGCTTGAGAAAGCCTCACTGATGATGATTGGGCTAGGCACTATCTATGAGTAGAAAAGAATATGGTTAGTAATAATTTCTTTTCTGATGTTTTTGTTAGTTTGCTTTTATTTATTCATTTATTTATTTGGTTGTTTGGTTGTACCCTAGGTCTCTGAGTCATCCTGCTTCCAATTCCAGGCCATCCAGGCAGTGTTGAGCATGGACTCCCTCCCCTGCCTTGAGCCTCTAGTTAGAACTGTTACTGGTTAGCCACTCCCACAAGCTCTGAGCCATCATTGCCCCAGCACATCTTGCAGGCAAGACAGTTGTGGGTCTAAGGTTTTTGTGGCTGTGTTGGTGTCCTAGTACCACCACTGAAAGACTTATCTAGTTACAGAAGATGGACAGTTTAGACTCCTTATCCTCCATTACTAGGAGTCTTCATTAGGGCCACTCTTCTAGGTTCTAAGAAGGTTTCACTGTGCTAGGTTTCTACAACACCCCCTTTCTTAGTTTGGATTTCTATTGCTGTAAAGAGACACCATGGCCATGGCAACTCTTATAAAGGAAAACATTTAATTGGGGCTGGCTTACAGTTTCAGAGGTTCAGTCCACTCTCATTTTGTGGGACATGATGGTGTGCAGGTAGACATGGTGCTCATGTTGCTGGAAAAGTGTCTGAGAGTTTTACATCTGGATCTGCAGGCAGCAGGAGAGACCATGTACTGTGCATAGCTTGAGTTATTACGAGCCCTCAAAGCCAACCCCCACAGTGACAAACTTCCTCCAACAAGGCCACATCTCCTAATAATGATATTCCTTATGAGCCAAGCATTCGAAATCATAAGTCTGTGAGGGCCATACCTATTCAAACCACCCCAACTCAAGTATTTGTAACCCATTCCCAGTAACAGATGCATTGGATCATGATAGACATTATGTTGGGGTTCCATATCCCCCTATTATTTGGTGATTTCTTTTATATCACCTTCATATATGTATATATTTTAGGAAGCTTCTATTAAACTAGATTTCCATATGACCCCTCAAATGGCCCTTAGCTTTCAAAGTCCCTCCCCATACATCTACCCTGTCCCATCTTCCCTCCCCTCCTCACTTGTTCTTCCTGTTCTAGTACCCCTCATGCATCCATAACTATCTATTTTATTTCCCCTTCCTAGGGAAATCAATCCCCACTCTCTAGTCCTTTACTCTATTCATAAGCTCTGTGGTTATACAAATTGTAACTTGATTATTGAAGACTTAAGTGCTTACATTCTCATATAAACAAGTACATACCAATGTGTGTTTCTGGGTTTGGGTTACCTCATATAGTATAAATTTGTTCTAGTTTCATCCATTCACCTGTGAATTTCAATTTTAACAGCTAAGTACTATTCTATTGTATAAAGTATCCCATTTCCTTAGCCATTCATCTGTTGATGGGCATCTAGGCTGTTAATAATTTCTTGCTATTATGAATAGAGCAGCAATGACCATGATATAGAAATTGTCTCTATAATAGGATGAAGCATACTTTTGGTATATGTCCAATAATATTGGTATAGCTTGATCATGAGGTAAATTGATTCCCATCTTCCTGTGGAAGTGCCTCATTGATATACACAGTGTCTGTACAAATTTACATTCCCACTAGGAATGGATAAGTGTTCCCTTTACTCCACATCCTCACCAGTATGACCTGTCATTTGTTTCATTGATCATAGTCATTCTGACAGGTGTAAGATGAAATCTCAAAGTACTTTTAATCTGCATTTCCCTGATGGTTAAGGAAGTTGAACATTTCTTTCTTTAAGTGCTACTCATTCTTTTGTGTTTCCACTTTTGAGAATTCTCTGTTGAAATCTGTACCCCACTTTTTAAATGGATTATGTGTTTACTAGATGTCCATTTTTTTTAGTTCTTTATATATTTTGATATTACTTATCTATCATATGTGCACTTGGTAAAATCTCTTTCCATTCTGTAACCTGCCACTTATCCAAATAATTGTATCCTTTGCCATAGAGAAGCTTTTCTGTTTCATGAGGTCCCATTTATTAATAGTTGATCTTAGTGCCTATGCTAATGGTGTTCTGTTCAGAAAGTTGTCTCCTGTGCCAATGCATTTAATACTTTCTCTTATTAAGGATGTTTTTTTTTAGACAGGGTTTTTCTGTGTAGCCCTTACTGTCTGGTCACTCTGCAGACCAGGCTGGCCTCAAACTCAGAGATCTGACTATCTCTGCCTCCAGAGTGCTGGGATGAAAGTCATGTGCCCCTTCTGGACAAAGGTGAGTGCCCGCCCTCACCCTAGATCCCTTCCCTGCTTGCCAGTCACCCCTGGCAAGACCTGCACACCTTGGCCCCAAGTTCTGGCCAGCGG
>CABHPP010132964.1:0-12922 GCA_902168425.1 Peromyscus attwateri
TGTTTTGAGATACGATAGTGTCCTCTCTCCCATTCTCATCCCAACCAGTCAGGGATACTATACTTAATTCTGACTCCTCTAGAATTTATAGTTATCTCGCTACCCTTTTCCATCAGCTAAAACCTCGTTTACTCTCTAGTACATCATTGTCCGGACAAGCTGATATTGGGTCCCTCATTTCTGTGCTCTATATAGTACGGTGAACTTCGTAGGGTTTTGTTGTTGTTGTTGTTGTTGTTGTTGTTGTTGCTGTTGTTTTCTTAGAGAAGATTTTTTTTCTTGGAAGTTGGGGCAAAGTTGTTCTAAGTGACACCAAATGCCAAATTGGGAATGATAGTATATCTGTTTTGTAATATCTCCTGTAATAACTGATTATCCATGAAGGTGACTTCTTGTCATTAACAAACATTTGAATTGCTATCCTTGGGCAATAAAATCATACCAGTCAAAAATTCTGATAAAATTTATAAATATTGCTAAGCAGAACATTTTGTGAGAGTTACAGCTATACAAAGCTGGATCACTCAAAATTCGACATTTCTCTGTGATCCAAAACAAAGCCTTATTTTGAATTAATAGAACTGCTGGTTTCAGGTGGGCATGAATTTCAATTAGCAGTGGGCTTCTTGAAGTCAGGTCCCCCTGGAAGATGCTCCTATGGGCCACAAGATGTTAAAAACATCCTCTTGCTTCATTTCTGCAAGGAAGAAAATGTCCCATTCTCTTCATCTGCCTTTTCCTTCCATTCTCCCTCCTTCCCTTCCCTTCCTTTTATTTTCTTTCCTTTTCATGAAATGAATATGAGGTGGGGGGAAAATGGACCGTAACAGCAGCGTCACGACTTACTATCGCCGGTTACCGAAAATCACTCCCATTTGCTATTCCGCAGGCTCATTCCTTTGACAAATTCACATCACACATAGAGGTCAGACACTTGGCCAGGTACCAAGCAGTCAAAAATCTAGCGGACACAGAAATCGGGATTGTCCTGTGTACCGCAGCGTGGACAGCACCACTGGAAGGTGTGCACACTCTCAGTCTTGGGAGCACAGGCTCTCTTGCATTTAGGAACAACAAAGCAACAAAAGCAAAATAGAAAAGAATTAAAAATATCTGTCTCCTCGTGCATTATCAATATAGCTGGTACTCAGCTGTTAAATCCAGCAAAACTTTCATTGCTTTAATTAATTTCTTTGTGCTGATTCTTCCTGGTAAGCCTTAATTTTAACAAAGTTAATTAGGTTGAAGATTAAAAATCCCATTAGTGTCGATCATTCACTTCTTGGCTCTGTCAACAAGGAACTAAACCCTGCTCTGTTCCAGAGGCGCGAGCGGAGGGAAGGGTGAAAAGAGCAGTCGTGTGCTGCTCGGCTTCGTTCAGAACCAGGTACTTTCTACTGTCTTTAAGGCTTTCAGTGGCTATCAGCTGCCAGCATCTGTCTCAAGCACATTTTGTTCTTTTGTAGGCATCACTTACATCTTCCAGACCTGTGGCTGTTTATTTTCCGAGGTCTGTGGTAATGGTGACACTCTGAGAACCTCTGCCCATCTACTCTGATTATCTAATTTGCAGCTTTGCAGGACATAGATTTTTAATCAAGGAACTGTTTCTGCCGTCACCTTCTCCAACTGTTTATTATGCCTAAGGACTCAATGGTGGCTAATATCTCACTCAGAACAGGAAAGAGTAAACAATTAATAGAATCATGAATTACTCACAGGTCATAATTCTGTTTAAAATGATGGTGTAGTTGAGTTATGCTTTTTGCCTTGGCTTCCACACCTGACTTACAATACAAAGAATTGCTGACATTTATACTTCTTGATGAGGCCTTATTGAGGCAGTGGCTATGGGGCTCATGTGGTAGCCATACAGAGAGAAGGGAACCATGACCACAGTGAAGGAACCCACGCTTCAGTCCTGACACATTAGCACTTAACAGTGGAAAGTTCAGAATAATGAAGAAACCAAGGGCAAGTGCAGGGGATGGGGAACCATCTGCAGTTGGGTCCAAAGCACACTACAGTTGAAGGCCAGGGGAAATTGGGTCAAGGTTTAGCATTGGATAAAGGAGTACATGTAAAGTACAGAGGCACCCTAGCAAATTCATCTCAAAATAGATGAGAGGGCAGCCCCATAAAACGTCTGAGATTCCAGCATGTTTAAAATGTAGAAAATTCCAAGAAACTGGAAAAAATGGCAAAGCTAAGCAAGGAACTTAAATCTCTGGTGGGTTGCGTGTTCAGCAGAGAAGCAGCACAAGCTTTTATATAATTTTCTGCACACAGTGAGGTATCTAAGAGCTGGCTGAATGAAGGAACCCACTGATAGGTTTCCTAAAGTACCTTTGCCTCAACCACAACCTGTAAATCCCTACCACAACACTTAGCATAGGTATCTGTTTTGGATAGATGTGTCGCTTGTTATTGGTAGTATTATGCACAGCTTGGGTAGTATGTACAGCCTATGGCAGTGTGATTAGCCGAGACCGCAGCAGGCTGACACATGCAATGTGAAAAGGGCAGGATTCCTGTGGTTTCTTACAGGAATACTCTAGCATAGGGCAAGCTCTGAAGAAACAGCTTTCTCTTAAGAATTTATTAACAAGCC
The DNA here is from genome assembly GCA_902168425.1 of Peromyscus attwateri. Classification (NCBI taxonomy): domain Eukaryota; kingdom Metazoa; phylum Chordata; class Mammalia; order Rodentia; family Cricetidae; genus Peromyscus; species Peromyscus attwateri. The sequence goes on from CABHPP010132964.1 coordinate 2,612, forward strand.
TGGGTAGCTTCTACCTGAAGAATAGAAATACCTGCTCCTGGAATGAAATGTGGGTCTTCTTGAGAAAAATGTGCTTAAGACCATCATTGCAGTAATGAAAGAAAAGGATCAATTTTATCTATGTGGTCCATTTTCATTCTGAAATAGTCTGATTCTAAATAATGAACAGGTATTTTCTCAGCTGTTCTTAATACAGCCTTTCCCCTTCCTTTTCGTTAAAAAAAAATAAAAATCAAGTTTACTGCCCATGAACCCATCCCAATACATAGCCCTTCTACAGTAGAAGTCCCGTTCAAGTCTGTTGGACAAAGCATTCTGTTTCTCCAAGCACAGGTGTTAATCAAGTCTTCAGCAGTGCCCCTTATCTCTCTGCACAGTCCCAGTCCTGGTCAACCTCTACCGCTTCCGAGAGTCTGCCTCGAAAGTCTGCAGACAGCTCTCATTAGATCAGAGGCCTCTGCTCCTGCATCCTGTGTCACAGCTAAGTGAGGAACAGGAAGGTCTCCAGAGGGACAGCCTACAGATGCAGGCCTTGAAGCCAGCCTCATCTCTCCTGGCAGGGTTGTCTTTGCCTTCAGACTTGGTATCCTGACCTGAAACACATATGAACCCACGGCATCCCCATCATTCCCAGTGCCCCTGCAATGGAACAGTAACACATAAGTTTCCCAGGCTCAACACTGACATTTTCAGCTGATGGGAAGCAAGAATGAGTCCTCTGGAGATGCGACCAGAAGCAATTCTGAGTCTGTCTTTCCTATGGGGACTTCTGCCATGATTGCAGTTTTGCCCCTATACCTCATTTGTTCATTTTCTCTTTGGTATAAACTTTCTCTTCACACGAAGCACAAAACCTAGCTTATAGGAATAAATCATTTTCTCAGCAAAACTAGCAATTTTCTTATTTTTGAGCAGTTGAAGGCCAGAGGAAATGAGATGCTTCTTATTGCTTTCTCAGAAATTTGCAATCCGAGAGACAACCTGAAGGGAGCTCACTTATTGCTGGCTGCCCCAGCTTTCATTCGCAGTTAGCCTTTAGTTGTATATGTGCCATACACTCACACACAGAAGTCAGCCTCTGTGTGCCTAGAAACCAACAGCAAGTCAGCTTTGTCTGGAGCTTGCTACGCCTTCTGACATGCTTCCCTAACCCACTGGGAAGAGGTGAGGCTCTTTGGTAATAAGAGCATCTCCTAGGTTCAAGTACTGAGAAGTCTCAAAGTTATTTTGACCACTTCTTCCCTTACTTACACACACACACACACACACACACACACACACACACACACACACACCACCACCACCACCACCACCACCACCACCAGTAAAGTCAGTGGGCATGACTGGTCATATAGTAGGAATTATATACTGTTATGGAATATTACTTAAACTATATACAGCTGTGTTGTGTTTGTTTATGCTGCATTTGTTCAATTGTTAGGATATGCTGCTGTTTCACCTTGCCTGCCTGAGGCACTTAATTGGTCTAATAAAAACGCTGCATGGCCAATAGCTAGACAGTACAGGGATAGGCGGGGCTGGTGGGCAGAGAGAATAAGTAGGAGGCGAATCTAGGCTTGAGAAAATGAGGGAGATGCCCAGGTCCAGCTAGCCAGGCAGCTGCAAACCCAGCTACCAGACAGACAGACACAGAAAGAGCAGGAAAAGTAGCACATACAGAATGAAAGAAAGGTAAAATAGCCCCGAAGCAAAATGTAGATGAAGGGAAACAGGTTAAAGTGGGACAAGCCTAAGCTAAGGCCGAGCATTCGTAACTAGTAAGCCTCCATGTCATGGTTTGTGGGGTGGCGGTCTGAGAAGCTTGCTGCGTCAGACAAACATAGGAAATGCAGAATCAAATCTTTTCTCCTTGAGCAATGACGCCCCAGGCCAAACCTTCCAGCTTTCTGGTGGAAGCTTTATTGATGCTTTATAAGAAAGGCGAAGTGGACGAGCAGGTGACAAACAGGGACACAAAGGAGAACTTGTTCTGCCTTGTGCCTTGTTCACCACTGTGTTGTGTCTGCACTGTTTTCCAATTAGTGCAGGTTAAAGCAATTGCATACTTAAAACGACTTAATCAGTCTCCTCCATTCATTAATCAAGTTAGAAACAAGATCCTCCAGCTCTGGGTTGGTGTAATTTCAGCTTGGAGGAAAGATTCTTCTTATTAAGGTACCAAAGTTAGCTTGTTTCTTAGCTACCTGAAATTGGAATAGCCAGTCTCCCTTAAGATCACATTATTAATATATTCATTATTTATTCCAAATAATTTATTATGCTCACACTATGTAAATTTCTTTATAAAAGATCTATGGAAGAAAGAAAACAGTAATGAGAATGTCACTCCAGTTCCTGTTTGAGTGTCAGTACTTTGAAGAGGCCTTCCCTGACCAGCAGGTCCACGCAGTTCACTGATTACAGGCGGCCAGACCTGTCACACTGTGTTTTCAGTACAGTCTGGTCACTGTGTTTCTCAGGGTTAGCAATTTGTTTAAGGAGTTTTCCTTTTTCCCCAGAAGAATATCAGTGCCATGGTTCCCCATGCACCGTGTCCTTCTAGTCTGCTAACTAGGTTTCATAGAGAATAAAACTAGTAGGAGATATACACGTGTGTGCTCTAAGTGTGCATGCGTTTTATATTGTGGGTTTATGACTTGTAAGGAAGTAGCTCATGAGACTGCAGGAAGTGTTAAGTCCCCACTCTGTAGGCTGCAGGCTGGAAGGAATTGATGGAAATTCTTGAGCAAGAATTTTATTTTTCAGGAGAACCAAACTTTGCTCTGTTAAATTTCTTTTAAACTGACAAATTAAAATGTTTTTTACCTATTCATGGGGTGCTATGTGATGTTTTGATACATATTGTATAATATTTATATCAAGGCACATCTATGGTCTCAAATATTTACCACTCCTTTATGGTGAAAACCTTCAAAATGTCCTTCCTTGTAGCTTTTTAAAAAACAGACAGCATATTTTCATCATCTCCCATCACCCCACGGCACCCCAGAACTTCTCCCTCTTGTCTAGATGTTTGTATATTGTCATCATCCCCCATCCCTACTGCATACAGGAACTTCTCCGTTCTGTCTAGCTGCATCTTAGTACACATTGATCAATTAGTTTTGCTGTGTATGAGTGTGTGTGTGTGTGTGTGTGTGTGTGTGTGTGTGTGTGTGTGATGTGAATGTTTATGTGCACATGCCTGTACAGATGTATGTGTATGTAGAGGTTAAAGAACAACCTATAGTGGCTCTTCAGGTATCATGACCAGCAAGCCTGCCTGTCCCCACCTCTCTATTGCTAGGATTGTAAGTATGTGTGCATCTCTCTATTGCTAGGATTGTAAGTATGTGTGCATCTTTCTATTGCTAGGATTGTAAGTATGTGTGCACCTCTCTATTGCTAGGATTTTAAGTATGTGCCACCATGCCCAACTTTTTTTACATGGGCCATAGAGATCCAACTCAAGTCACCTGGTTTGCACTTTACCATATGAGCTCTCTCTCCAGCTCAAATACATTTGGTTTTAAGGTTTTCAGTTTACTAGATATGGCTCACCCCCATCTCAAGGGCAATCTCTTTCACTTAAAGTGAACTGATTGTAGCTGTTTACCATATCTATAAAACACTTTTAGGGAAACACGTGGATTAGTTTTTGGCTAACTGATTTGGTCCTTTAGCCAAGCCATACTGATATGCTAACTAACATCACACCTCACCCTCTATCATTTAGACGAGTGTGGATAGTAAAGCAACAGCAATATCGTCAGCTTCCTACTAGTTAACTCATTGTCTATTCCTTATAAGACACTTCACACAATAAGGCTGATGTTCTCTTGCTTGTAGTCTGAGGGGGTACATACTCGACAAGAAATAAGTCAGCCCCCAAACTGAGAAGTATATGATTCAGAGCTAAAATTAAGCATAATAACACCAATTTAAAAAACAACAGGAATTCAGAGAAGGGAAGAGTTTTGTGAGTGCAAAGACTGGAAAGGACCCTTTGTGTGTGTGTGTGTGTCTTGGGGATGTCTATCAATGCGTGTTGTTATTTCACTGCAGCTCTTCACAGGGTGACAGTCACAACCCGCCAAGGCACTTTTTCTTTGCCTTCTCAGAGTCTATAACTTCACAGTTCAGTTCATCTGTGCTGGTGAGGACAGCAACAAGCTTTTCTTTGGGGGGAGGGGGAGATGCTTGCTCCCTGCTGCACTCAAGCCTGCATAATGAAAGGTAGGTCTGCCTCCTTTCAGCCACCATCCTCACCTACTGATTGGGTGGGAGGTGACTTATTTAGACTTTTTTGTACTCAGCAACCTCAGTGTTATATTTCACTGGTCATAATAAGTGTTGTCTGGTTGGTTTGGCCATCCTTTCTGTCTTAAGGGAATTGGGAATTTTCTGCCTTTTCCTTGTTCTGCGTACTCACTCAAATCATCAACTTTAAAAGTTACTCTTAAGGAACACAGAGGAATAGAGTGACTGCAAACACTCACACACATGTGCGATTGCACACACGCATGCACATACGATAGTAAATACTAAAAACAATATGTAAGAAGAAATTGATAGGAAAGGCATTCTTGTGGTTTTGCTGTAACTGCTGGCTAGTCTTGGCCATCAAGAGAAAAGGTATACATATACAATGAAAGGTTTCTAACGTTCTCTTCATTCAGCCAACTGAGTATGGCCTTGGGCCAATCATGTTGTCATTACAAGGATGAATTTAAAATTTGAAGTGGAGTTGGACTAGCCTTTCAACATGTTTAATCCTTAAAACATTGCTCATACAAAATCTTATTTTTGATATTAATTTGTGCCATCAGAGAAAGGTAAAAAGAGAGACTAGAATAGACAGAGAAGTATGTGCTTACACACTTATACACATGCATATCTGAAACTCACTAGCTTGAAGTTTCATTATCTGTCCCCAAGAAGGCCCTGGAAACTCCTAAGTCTTTAGAGAAGTTTGCAAACAATAGTCTCAAAGGAACAGAATGCTGCCTTCAACTGCACTGAAATTTGACGTAATTCATCTACAGATTTTCATCAGTCAGTGCTTTCTTTCCAATAGCAATTGCTGAAGAAACGTGGAATGGGTCTTGCTATATAGTCTGATAAACCCAGGAGTACATAGTGAGTGGAAGGTCTTTTACCTGCATCAGCTTCCTCTGTCCCTCACACCACACAGCTTGACTGAGGCGTTCTTAGGAAGCTTTACACATCTTCATTGTTGCCCCATGTGTATGGAAGATAGAGACTTTTCCATAAACTGGACCAGATTCTAGTATTGTTCTATAGTCCATGCTGTCAATTAACAGTGTGCAATAAATATCTTTCCTTCTTGGTGTGAAATGCCTAATCCTTTCAGAGTTTGAATAGCATGAGAATTCTCCCTGCTCATGTTATAAATAGTCCTGAAAATGATCAGTCTTTGAGATGCTGCCTACAAGAATGGCAAATCTGTTATCTTCCTGCTGTTTTCATTCATTCTCTTGGATTCTTTTTCAGTTGGGCATTGTATGTTGGCAAAGTAAGAACCCCATGATGTATTTGCTCATGTTAACTATGGAACCTGTTTAATTGAATCACTGACATCATGCTTGGTGTGTCTGGGAAGAAATCAGACCTTATAACTTACAAAGGAGTTTGCTGTAATTCGAGTATGTTTTCATGGACTAATTTTCATTAGAGGTATTGGATAAGAAATATTTTACTTATTAGAGGAAGCTTTCCATTCTTGTGACAAAATGTAAATAGAGTTTTAATACATAAACACAATAATTATTATACTCAACTGGATTAAACTGCAGGTCTGAAAATATAATGCCACCAAATTCTCCTTTAATGCCCACTTTTAATTTACATATTATTTTGGTAGGGACTCTTGCTTATGCAAAGAAAGCAAAGCTGAGTGTCAAGATCTTCCTGCTTCTTCTTTTGCACAATGTTTTGTCAAGTAAGTTGCCAAACCAATCCATCATAAGGAGGGACGGAACTCCTAAATAAATGTCAGTAAAAAGGAATAGACTTAGTAAGATTAATAATCATTTTAATTTATAGTACTTTTCCAGAGACACTTGAAAAGCTTTACAAACATTTGAGCTAAAACGCAGTTTAAGCTACTGGGAGACAGATATGTAAAGTTGCCCAAAAATAAAATATGAGCCTCATACAGTGGCCCTTCATATTCAGAGATGACACATTCATATTATATAGTTATCAGCTCAACAAGTTTTTACTGCATTTTATTTGTTCTCGCCAAAGCCTTATTTTTGATAGATGATGCCTAAGATATACAGGGAGCTTCCTTCCAATATCCTGTGAGTGATGAAAGGCAAAACAAAACAATTTATCAAATCACACTGCATACATCCCTATAAATTTGGAGAGTGATGAATCTGTAAGCTCATAGAGTGTGGCATGCCATGTATTCATCAAAGGTAAAGCCCCAAACATCTCAAACACTACAGTTGACAGGATAGCTGCTCTTTCTTGGAGGAAAAAAAAAAAGAAAGTGGAAAGGAACTACCCTCTGAAGGTGTTCTCATACTGTGAGAGTTCTGAGGAAGACTGAGCATTATCTGAGACCACTGAGCTCAGATGAGTAGAAGATTTCATTGTGACCAGTTCAGGAGAAATTCTTAAGAAAGTTAAGTGAGGTTTCAAAACCACCTACTAGGTGCTATGCTGTATTTCTGGATGATAATGAAGATACAACAGAAATAGCCCCTTTAAATGTAAGAGAAGGAGCAGTAATGCATTTCCCTATCATTCCCAACTAAACAAAAGCCATTGGTTGCTTCTATCACTGAGATTTAACAAATTGGGATAAGGAGAACACTTTCTTAACTTCCTTCCATAACAGCAAGGCACCCACTTGATGCACACTCAGTGGTGAGTCTTTGCCCACGTCACTTGATTAGTGGACTGATATGTTAGTGCAGTGTGAGGGACCATATAATCTTTGTACAGGTGTGAAAGCCTGAAGATTTGTGAAGGTCACTGCTGCCATCAAGTACTGAACAAATTAAGTTGTTTCCTGTGAGCAGTGTAGGATGGCGATGGCTTTTTAGGGTCTTCTGCACTGAAGATAGAGATTTCACCTTGTCTTGCTTCTGTTTGGCTTCTTGCACTAATGTGCTACACGTTAGCACTTATTTTTTCTGCTCTAAGGACTTAGTAGGGAAGTCATAGGGGGACTATATAATTCTGCTCAATTTCAAATTACTCAATTATTAGGGTAACATTCCTAACTTTGAAAGTCATTTTTTGTTTGTTTGTCTTTTTCTTTCAAGGCTACAATTCCATTAGCACAACTTGGTGTGTAGTGGTAGAGGCTGGTTTTCTGTTTGCCTGTTTGTTTTTTTTCCCCCTTCTAGCTATTGGAAAAAAGTTATCCTTTGAGAATAAATACCTGTAATGAGAGAAAATATCTTTCAGATTGTCTTAGTTAGGGTTTCTCTTGCTGCAATGAAACACCATGATTAAAAAAATAAGTTGGGGAGGAAAGGGTTTATTTGGCTTGCACTTCCACATTGCTGTTTATCATTGAAAGAAGCCAGGACAGGAACTCAAACAGGGCAGGATCCCAGAGGCAGGAGCTGATGCAAAAGCAATGGAGGGGGTGCTGCTTACTAGCTTACTTCTCCTGTCTTACTCAGCCTGCTTCCTTATAGAACCCAGGACCACCAGCCCAGGGATGGTCCCACCCATAGTGGCCTGGGCCCTCACCCATCAGTCAGTAATGAAGAAAATGCCTTACAGCTGGATCTTATGGAGGCATTTTCTCAATTGAGTTTCCTTTCAGATAATTGTAGTGTGTGTGTCAAGTTGACATAAGATTAGCCAGCACACAGATCAACTAGGAACTTCACTTTGGTTAGGAACCCCTGATAATGTGAAAAGATGGCTTCTTTCTTGAAGATGTTGGTAACTTCAAAGCTAAGGGAGAAGCTTATGACAATGGGGGAATTAGATCCCACTCTCTTATAGAGCCTGAAGTTAGTAGACAGAATAAATTCACATAATAGGGTGAAAACTTTTCATTTGAATTTTGAAGACTAGAAATGAATGCTACCTCCACACAACATAAGGGTTGGCGGGTGGGGATTGGGGGGAGTAGCTAACAACATTTGCTGTTCAGTGCTGTGCTCATCATTACTATAGCAAACCAACTCACCATGCTGCTGAGTAACAGCGATGCTCAGCACCTTTGAAGGGGAGGATCCAAACACATAACTCAATGTTAAGCTGCTTCGCTTCAGTTTAAAGCTCTGGCAGCTCTATTCACCGTCCTTCATTAAATCAGCTGTATGTTGGTGTCGTCAAAGCACCACCATACAATAGAATTCCAACGCATCCTCCTGAGGAGTGCTGTCCGATCCTTCTGCTGTTTGCCTCTCCCCAGGCAGACAGAACACTGGGGTTATATCCTTTCTAAAATACATTGTGTTAACATATAAAAAATAGGTTCAAATGAAGCATAATCCATCTGTTTAGCTCGAGTCAGTTAAATTTAGTGTTGCAGTCCTAAAACTACATTTCCAATGAGAAAAGTGGTACTTGTATGCATGTATTTGGGTGTATATATTATTTAATTTGGACAATTTTTTCTCTTTCATAAAACTGACACTCTAAAATCAAGCTTTTTATTATGGAGCTCTCTTGTTTAAAATGAGTACATTAAAAAAATGCATGTTACTGTTGTTTTTAGCACCAGAAAGATGTAAAAGAAAGGGATTTTTTTCTGCTGTTTATTGTAGATTGGCAGAACATTGTAGCTATTATGTATAAGACAATACTTGGAATGATGAATAGGTGGATGGGTGGATAGAGAGATGGGTAGATGATAGATAGATAGATAGATAGATAGATAGATAGATAGATAGATGAAAGATTGATTCAGAGGACCTCTTAGGGGTATGACCTCTTGTTTCCAAAGTAAGAGTACTTTATGCCTTCTATTGACTTAATCTCCCTTGTCAGTCATCTCTTTCAGACCCCACCCCCTTCTTGAAAATGAGTCCTAGGGATGGATATAGTCATAGCTCTTCATTTCAGGGATGCTATACACAGAGGCTGGTCCTGCACACCCAGGAGTTGTCAACCAATGGGTATCTGATGCAGTAACTTAACAATTATTAATGTGTGTCCTTTGGTTAGTCATAAATGGGTATCATTTTCATATATGACACATTAAAATTTTCTAGCCAGGCAATGATAGTGCATCCCTTTAATTACAGCACTTGGGAGGCAGAGGCAGGCAGATCTCTGTGAGTTCGAGGCTAGCCCATATTGGTGAAATTATAAGGCCACTCCATGTAGTTAAAAGGAAAGTTTATTAGTGGCATAACTTACAAATGAAGGGATAGGTAGGTCGCAGGGTCTGGGGAAGGTGTATCGCAGTCCAGCAGTGTTCTCTGGAGCTCTGCTTGGTCAACCTCCACAGTCCAGGGTCCAGGAACAGAGAGAGCTGGCCCATCTGGATCTCGGGTCTCCAGGGTCCTCCCTTGGCCCTGCCTTGTAGGTGTGACAGTTACCGAAGCCTCAATGGGGGTTGGAACTTCCAGATCAAAGCTCGAATGGCTACCCACTACAAGCCTGGTTTACAGAATGAGTTCCAGGACAGTCAGGGATACACAGAGAAACCTTGTCTCAAAAAACAAAAAACAAAAAAAAAAAAAACAAAAAAAAAGTTTCTAGAGTCCAACTCACAGTCCAGCTGAGGTCTGAGTACCTTTGTCATGAGAACTTTAATGTGAGCAGGAGAGAAAAATTTTAATTCCCTTCATGATCAAGCCAAGTTGCAGTTGGTTTGGATTCCTTTGGACGAATTATTCCATTTTTATGTCAATATTTCCACTCTATAGTGTGTCACAATGTTTCCCAGGCTTCAGTGTCCTTAGGACAGACAAGAATTAATGAAGCCCAGCTACTACTGTCAAGGAATAAGGTTGAGTTCAGAGCCTGTCCCATCACGGGTCTCTCAGAGGTTTATAGGTACACCCCTAATTCTCTGTGCTTATTAATGGAAAGTCAGTGAAAGGGTATCAGCCGAAAGGAGTGACAGCTTAGGGTGAGGCTTCAGTGCCTATCAATTGAGTCTGCAGACCCGGGAGCCAAGCACTAATATGCTGTGAAGGCCTGATCCAAATTCCTGCTTTCCTGACACTGAAATACTTCAGTCTCTGTCTCTGTCTCTCTCTGTATCTCTCTCTATCTCTCTGTCTCTCTCTGTGTCTGTCTGTCTGTCTGTCTGTCTCTCTCTCTCTCTCTCTCTCTCTCTCTCTCTCTCTCTCTCTCTCT